>JADRCC010562489.1:0-11250 GCA_019843855.1 Hylomyscus alleni
AAATTTTTTTTGTAATGATGTATTTAAATATTTAATAGTATAATATTTTAAGCACCTTTCAAATATAAATAAAATTAAAAATTAACCTTCTTGAACTATTAAAGATTACCTGCATAAATTTGACCTAAAGTCCACTCTAGTTCTCTCTGAAGAATCAGTTATGCTAGGAGATGCAGTTTTCTGAGAAACCAATGAATCATAGTTCAAGTATTTAATAAAATATATATTAAAGAGTGAACAGTTACAATTATTTTATAAGGCTGGAGATTGCTTAAAATATTTCAATAAATTACTCATTGTTATATTGTACATTCTATTTATAACATCATATTTAAAAATGAATAATCATTGCTCAAATATTATACAGTTTTACTCTAATATACAATGAAGTATCTGTTATATCTCCTCAATTTTCATAGTTTTTCTGTTGCTTTTTCTTTTGTATTATTACACTACTTTATAGTCATTCACTATAAATTTCTATGGGACTTTTTCATCTTTGAAGCAGAATTCAAAGCAAACTTATTCATATTGATTATTTGTTAATAAATATTATTGAAATAAGGCAAATATGTATTCCATGTTTGATGAAAAGATGGCTCCTTAAAAAATCTTTGCTGATTTACTATGAATATCTGTACTTATCAAGGCTATATCAGATCTGTAATGAGATCTCTATCAAACACATTAACTCTTATTAATAAAAACATTATTATACTGAATAGAAAAGGCATTTAGTATAAATTAAATATTTCAAAATCTCTTCTTGGTGACTTGCTGAAGTTTTGTTCAATTTTAAATCAAAATCAAATCCAAGAATTAATTACAATTGATTTCATGGAAGAGTTAAACACAACTTCTAAAGATCTGACTTTTTTTTCAGTAAAATTTTAATAAAACAATTAAGTCTCCTCAGTATCACTTGAGGTCCAACAGAGCTGATTTAATTTAATAATATTAAGTCTGTCTTAAATGAAACATTCAAGATGATTCATCCAGCTTTAATAACTTAATGATTTATAGAAAATCATAGTCTAGTGTATGATGATATCACTCATTTCCAAATAAGAGGAAAGGGTCATTGGACTGCAGGGTTCTGTGATTTGGACATTTGACTGTGTGAGTGTATGATGTTTCAAAATAGAGATTGCATGATGGTTTTGATGTGTTCCTGGATTTGGTTTGAGAGAATTTTATTGAGTATTTTTGTATAATGCCTGACAGACATGCCATTTTTGACTCGATCTCTGCAAAGTATTTACACGTACAAAAGGTGGGTGGCATTGCTGACTCTTCATTTCCTTCCTTGTGAAATGCTTTTAAATTACACATTCTGCTTATGTATTCATTAGATAAAAGAGCACGAAGTTTTATTATGTCTAGACACATATAACAAATTTTCATTGAGATGAATTATGCAGCATCATGTCTCTCTTTTTACAGAATTGCAAATCATCATCCACATCATATAATTGAGGTTAGGACTACTCAATACATCTCCTCTTTAAAATAAAACAAATGTCAGGGATCAGAAACATTAAAAATGAGGATAACTCTCAAAGGCAAAAATGAAAGCAAAATGAAAACAAGAAACAAACAACAACCTGTACATCCCACTCCCAAATGTAACAGAGAAATGTGTGACTTGTCTGGAGACTAAGGTTGTAAGAAGTTGGATCTCTTGTGGGTTCCAAAATTGTAAGGATCAGAAAATTTTTGAGCCATCAAATATTTTACAAAGCTGAATAGGAAACTGGAAAACTGGAGGGTGAAGTCCTGGTAACACAAAACTTGTGATTGTCAGAATGGGATTTATCCCCCCTCTTGGGTAGAGGAGAAAGAATTGTGAGTAGAGTTAGGTATGGGAGTGATTTACTTTGGGAGAAATGGAATTTTATAAATGATCCATAGTATAACTAGAAAAAATGGTATATGTTTTTAGATACCTTTCTAAGGAAAAATAAAGACAAGTATTGAGTGAATTGGAGAAGTCAGAAGAAAATATCCTAATATGTAACCATGGCACTTGTAAGGGTGGGAGAATCCTTGAATGCTTTCATGTGACAAAAGTATTCAAAACCCATGGAGATCAAGAGGGTTGCCTTGATGTGCACAGAACAGGGTTAAAGAAGAGTCAAAGATCAGAACGTTAATAGTGCTGGAACTGAAAATGCATCTGTCATGGAAGCAAATGCTGTAGACCTAATCTTCACTATATGCTAGAAGATGAAGCAACATGAGTTATTGAAGTACTAAACAAAATAAACCATTTCTTCTTGGGCTACATGACTAGTGATCTCCAGGCGATTTTTATTTTTCAGGTGACATGTTGCCTCAGTCTCATACTTACTTTCCTATGAACTTCTAAGTTTTCCTAGATTATTTTGTCTAACCTTTTCCAAAAGCAAGTCAGTATTAAACTGGCTGCTGTTTCTGTTCAGCTTCCTGGCCTGTGGCCAAGACGCACTGCCTGCCAGACTCTCTGAAAGATGTCTTCTCTCCCTGGGGATTTAGGCCACCTTGGTTTCTTTAATGACTTTACATGTGCCAGACACTGTCTCAAGGTATTGAAGACTGGCTCTTTACATTAATTAATTTCCCATTCTTGATCTCATTTCTGTAGTTACCAGCAAGCTGGGAGCAGGTGTTTCTTCCTATTGTTCTGTAAGCTGCTTTATGTGGGGTATGAACTATCTATCTTGCAAAGAGAAAGACCCAAGTTAGTTTTTCATATGCTTAGGCAATTTCACATCTAACTGTGTGCTGTCTATTTTTCTGTAGTAAACTCAAATCTTCCATTTTTACTATAATTTTTTTTATAAAAATGATGTATGCGCCTCCTCCTGGGATCAAGCTAGAAATAATCATTGACTGACTTTTCTGCCATTGACTCCAAGTATCCTCCTGCTTGGCTAATCTCCTGCAGGCAGATTAATTATAGCCTATTTCATATGATTGCTACTGGCTGTGTTATCATCTCTTGTCTCCCTCAAAACTTAGAATCTTTGGAAGGAGTTGACGGGAGGGAAAACCATGGTCAGAATATATTGTAAGAAAAATGTATTTCTAATAAATATAATAAAGTAAACAATTTTAAAGTTTCAGTCAAACATATCACTTACCTTGGAAAATTCTTGATAAAAATCACAGAAGTCTTTGATCTTCTTTGTTTAGCATTTTGAGGTAAGTATTTCTATGTAGGATTCAATTACCTTTTCTGTGTTGCTTTAAAATTGTAAATTTAGGTGGCAGCCTGGCATATTATTAACTCTTTCAGTTTACCAGGATTCAGTTAAAGTTAGTAATTATATATGTGAGAATTGTGAAGTTTGAAATAGTGTATATATCTTGTGGTCTTTGATATTAATGACATCTGCATCCCTGGTGTGTATTTAGTACTGTAATTAAGTCATTCTTATTAGTACTAAAGAGTATCCTGGAGATATAAAAGTAATGTCATCTAATGATGCTTAGTTGGTGATCAGAGAGCAGTGAAGACCTCATGAAAATTACATCATTATGTTGATCCCTCTTTTGTCAACTTCTTTTCTGACTTATTTTGTAAAATTGCACTTACTACTAAACTTATGAGTATATAAACAGACTCTTTTTTATCAATTCTATTACTCTGCCATTGGCTGTTAGATTAGGTTTTCCTGTTTAATTTCTTTGGCCAATTACAATGTTTTTCTCGGATAATTTCTTTGGCCTCAAAGATACCAAATTACATAGGAACATAACACCCACAAGCAAGCTACTTATATATTTTAGTACTTGATTATTTTTCTTTCAACTCAATGAAGATAATGATGTACATTAATGTACATGTAATCATGAGATTACATTAATGATGTAATCTCATGAGTCAACATAACTTCTGAAGCTTATTCTTTAATTTCTGATTCATTTTGTTTTATTAAATTGGTTTAACACTGAAGTTTATTCATTAAAGAAAGCACCAATATATTAGTGTAGGATTTACATGACACAGAGAGAACTGACCAAGGTACAAGTACTCATCAAGTAATTTTAATTAATATAATGGACCTTGGGCAGCATTTGGAACCTCTGAGTATGGTGATAAAAAGAAGTTTCGTAGTCATGGCAAGCTGATCTTATCTCCACAGAAAATGAATATTATACTAATTGTATACTAACAAGATCAACAAAATGTTTATTTTTACATGAATATCTAGCTTAAATTATCAATTCAGTTACTAAATTATTAATACTATTCCTATAATAATTGTATTTGTAGATAAACTTCCATTGCGGTGGATGGAGATTGTTTTATTTTTCTTATTCAATTTATATCCCACTCACTGCTACCCCCCATCACCTCCTTCCAGAATCCTTCTCCTATCCTTCCTCCAATTCTCCTCTGAAAGGGTGGGAGTTCCCCTGGGTATCCCCCCCCACCCTGACTCTTCAAGTCTCTACAAGTCTAGGTGCTTTCTCTCCCACTGAGGTCAGACAAGGCAACCCAACTAGAAAAGCATATCCTACACATAGGCAATAGCTTTTGGGATAGCCCTCTTCTAGTTGTCCAGGACTGACGTGAAAGTCAAGCGTCACATCTGCTACATATGTGCTTGGAAGCCTAGGTCCAGCCCGTGTATGAATTTAGTTGAGTTACTCCTAGTATTTCATAAGCAAGTTGATAAAAGTGTAATAAAGATTTATTTATTTAATCTGTATGAGAGTTCGGATGTAGGCTTGTTGCTTATGGTGGCCAGAAAGTATTTGATCTCCTTGACTTGGAGTTAGGGAAATTTCTATGTGGTGATATGGAGAGAGGACATCCAACCCAGGTAGTCTACAAAACAAAAGTGCTCTTAACTGCTGAGTCACATCAGTAACCTTGGTGATACACTATTTCCTTCTTCTTTTTTAAATTATTTTTATTTTATTCTATGTGTATGACTGTTTTGTTTGCATGTGTAACTGGGCACTATGTTTGCAATACCCAGGAATGACAGGACACAAGATGAGTTCATCTGAATGTAGAGTTATAGAAAGCTCTGAGAACTTCCACGTTCTTTTGGAAAACAGAGACATCCCCCTGATTCCTTCCTTCAGTGACTTTCATGACCAACCATTATACCTTGCAATAGTGTCTGCAAGCAGACCAGATGGAATTTGGAGCTTCAAATATAATTCTAGCACACTTATATGCAACTCTCTGTGACTGCTGTCTAGTCATATTTCTCTTCCCAGGCCCAGACGACAATGCCTAACTAAAGGACACTCTCTATCCATTGGAGACTTGGTATAGTAAGTATCCTATGACTAACAGCTACATCTCAGTATGTGCCTGGTTCACTGCATGGACTATTCTCCTCAGATCAATCCCAATCCTAGGGGTTTGGTTTAAAGGGAACTGATTATGGATGTACAAGTCTAAGCAACATGTAAAGCTTGTATGAGTTGAGTAAAGTAAAGTAACACCTTCTTACCTGAGGGAGACATATTCCAAAATCCCAGTTGATATTTGCAAGCATGGAATTTATTGAACCTTATCTATATATATAGTATGTTTCAAATAAATACATATCACACATATAATAAAATTCAGAAAAAATAGTTGATGTAAATGATTATACTTGCAACTCATTGATAATAATATATAGTAAACTTAAATATGCTTAAAATTATGAACTGTTTATTTCTAGAACATTGCATTTATTGATTTAGACAAAATTTTATTGTATATCCAGGAATACTGGTCTATTTCTATATATGCTTGAATGAAAGGAGGGCCTTCAATTTTATGAGAAAACTGGGAAGTGAGAAAAAAGAGCAGTAAACTGAAGATTCTACTAAATGATGTAGAGCTAGATTTGTGAACAAAAAATTGGAAGATGTGTAATTTAATGTAATTTAAATTGTTCTCTCTCTTTCCACCTCTCTTTTCTTTCAGAGAGACAATAGGGAGAGAGCAATTATATATTTAGACATATAGAATATGCTTTTCCAATTTTGCTTTTTAGTGGTAGAATACACAATAATAAGTGCTTACTAAAGGTGTTTTGCCCAACTGAAATACATTATATATAATAAAACATGTCATTATTTAATGAGTTAAGTGAAATAATTAAAAAATATTGGCACGTAAATTATCTAGCGGTAAATTTATGTTTTAGATTAATATTATTGATTCAATCTTACCTGCTCCTTTCTTTTATCTTTCTTTCTTCTTATATCTATGGGCAGTGCTTTTGTCTATAAATGAAGACCAATATTGATATAATATCTCTGAAAATATTTCATTTTGTTCATGCTATGAACTATTTAACTTCATATACTCCATTCAAAATATGTGAGGATAGTGCCTTTGTTTTCCTTACAGGATTGTTGTTAAGTTTCAAAATGTCACTAAAAGTTCAAAATATGCTCTAAGTTTTCAAATGTTAAGTATGTATTTGTACAGAGAAAATGTATATACTACAAACTAACTCTGCCATTTCTTTTATTCTTCTGACTCTTTCTGATTTTCTGGTTTCAACTGACTCTGCTGACCTGTATTGAATAGCATGGACTCATCAAAACCTCAACTCCACTGCACTGCATGGCACATACTTCACTGACTCCCAACTGACTGACTCAACTCCACAGCACTGCCCTGTAAGCAAGCACTGCACTGACTCCCAGCTTACTGACTCATCTCCACTGCACTGAACACAACCGACTGAATAGAACTGACTGAGCTCAACTCATCCACTGTCCTCCAATTAAAAGTCTTTTCACATATGCCTGATTCCTTGAACAAAGTAATCTTACCTACATTATTTGGGACTAAAGATGTTTTATTCCAATGGGGTCCCACAGACCTAAAAGTCTTTGGATGTGACTCCTTACCACTGACATATATTTGCTGGATTAAAATTCCACTACATGGCTCATGCATGCTAAGATATGATGAAAACTATCAGAAAATGTCAAGGTTTTGTAATCAGTTCCTTTTGAAAAGTCAACTTAGCTAATATACTCATAAACAGTAACTAATTGGGTTACATCTGATTTCATGGCTATAATTTTTTGGGTCCTCTAGCCTTAACTAAGTTTGTCTAATGAATGTATTAAAAGGGCTCCAACTTTTGTTTAGTGAAATCGTATTACTATGTGTTTAATTATCAGTAAACATAAGTGTCCCTTTTACATTTCATTTCCTATAATGAAGAGATGAAATGAGAGCCTTACACAAGGTTTACAAAGGCATGGCTTGGGTCAAGTAAGGAGAATTTCTGACTATCCCTAAATCTAGGCCTTTAGATTCTAACCTCCATACAATCTAATCTTCTGAAAACCTGGCTTCAGCAGGGTTGAGCTTCCAACGTCCATCTGATAACCTTGGCCTAGAATATTTTAGACTTATTACATAAGTCTCTATAGCTCTTTCTCGACTCTGGCTCACTGGTTAAACTCAGTTGTACTGGCTCAAACTTCTCTCCAAGCTGATTGTATTATCTCAACTTCTGACTGGATTGCTCTGCTTGTTAGGGCTGCCTATGAACTCTACAAATAGCACTGCTCAGCACTCAACTGCTCTACCCAAAACTGAGGTGAGCAAGTCACTCAGCTGAACTGCTCTAAACTAAACTGAACTCAGTCCCTTCTCTCATGTCACTCTGATTAAGTATTCTCACTTTCCTTTCTGTTCTGATGAAAGTTGTGCATGTCCTATCTCTGACTCATGTTGTCAAATCTTTTTATGTTATCAACAGGATGTTTTGTGTTAAAGGTACATACTAACTGTCTGTCTTTATTCCAGCCAGATGGATCAAAGGTATGGATGAAGAGTGTGTCTGTATTCCAGTTAGAGGGATTAAAGGGGTGTTTTCCAGCCACACTATATCTATGAATGTGATCCTTTACCAGCGCAGTCAAGCTGATGGATTAAAATTCTTCTACAATTATCTAAGAATAATGGATCATATTTAATACATTTTATTGAATTATTAACTGAAAATACTATTTAAAAACTTTTATTTTTTTATATCTGAGGTTTATATCAAAGATTTCTGTTAATAATTGATATCATTTCAATAATGTCCTAGTAAATTATATGTGCTTAGGTCATTTGTCACTACTATATAATTTTCAACTTTTCTATGGTTAGGGTATATTTGTCTTATTATTTAACGCAGTGCCCTTCTCAGTTTTCTACTTTCTTCTTGAAGAGTTTTACAATATGTACAATTTTATTTTTTTCTGTCTCATTTTCTGTAGATTTTAAATTTTTGTCATTTTATTAGTAGATATTTAAATTCTTTCAAATGAGTGCTTTAACTTTGAACATAGTTGATATGACCATTCAAATATGCATATGATATTGCTTGTAGTTATGTATAAATTAGTCCAGGATAAGTACACATGAATGCAGCTGGCTTATATAATTATTTAAAAGATGATATGTATTTTTTTCTGGAGTCAATGCCATAGAATTTTAAGATGCCAATTCAGATCAATAAAATCGATCCTATATTCTTAAATATTGCATTTTCACTTTTACTCATAGCTCGTTTCTCTGCTCTCCCATCTATGTGAAAATCTGCTGCATTTTTATTTGCGGGTTACACAAATATACCTTCTTGAATATCCTTAGGGTTGATAATTTCATGCACATTCGATTCCATGTTATGGAAATAAATGACAATATTACTTTAAATGCAGATATAAATAAAAATAATGAATATTAGCATAGGCAGTTAAAGCCTCAATTATATAAATTACTCTTTTATTTTTCCACTTAGTTGCCCACAGTGTAATCAGAAGGGCAGTAATGATACTACCAGAGATCAGGAACAATAGAAGGTAATCATTCCTAATACAGGGTTAGCTAATCGAGGAAGTCAAAAATCCTTTAGTACAAGTCAAAAGAGGATTAAAATGCCTATGAAAAGTTATAACATAAATTAATATGTTTTGAATAATAAATGCCAGTCAAATTAGTCTTTAAAACTAGATAAAAATCACTGACAATATCTGTATGACAAATGTTTATAAATGGAAAGTAAAAAGAAAAAATTTTATTATGAAAGAAATAGAATGAATAAAACCCTTACATGACACCTTCTCTAATGATCCTAAAGCTTCAATGATCACTAGGATGTCAAAGGAAGTATTATCTCTGTCTTACCTACTTATTGATACTACATCTTTCTAAGTGTGGAAATTTAAGCATGTTTATGTGACTTTAAAATTTTACCTCAAAACATTTGGTGTCTAATGATACACCTGTAGCCAACATTTAAAAATATTCAATAAAATAAAATATAAAATTATAGTTCATATTTTCACAATATTTCTAAAATATTATTTTCACTGTATCCATACATTTGAATATAAATTCATAGTAGTTGTACATAGTGCAATAGGAAATGTACGCAGGTACACATAGTGTTTATCTATAAATTTCTTCTTTATATTTCTTGAAATTTGTTTATGAGGTACATACATTAGCCTATACACATCCTGGTATCTAAATTGTTTTTCAAATTCTTTTAGAGTTGTTTTAATTCATAGGTAAAATTAGTCCTTCCTACACAGGATAAATGTTTTGGGTTGTAATTCATTGTGTGATATCAGCAGTTATGGAAATTAATAATTACAGACCCTTTTCATGATTGATTTATTAAAATGAATTTGATAAATCTTAAAGTGAGGATTCATATATCATTCATGATCATAATATTTTGAACAAGATGATTGTCAACATTCAAATTAATGGTATATATTAGCTCAGCTCTGACAGGATTATTATTAATTTCAGATTATAATTTATACCATTTATATCCTATTTCAATAGGTGCTCCAAAACTGTTCTATGTGGTGTGGAGGCTTATTATAAAATTTGGTAGATTTAGAATACCCAAAGGAGGTAATGTGTTATACCCCATCAATAACTATTTTTCATTTCTTCAAACTGAGTATACTATTAAAATATATTTTAAAAATTTGTCACTTTCATATAAAGAAAATAAATTCTAATACCTCTGGATTCTTTACAAATCATAAATCTATAAGTGAATTTATGTTATGAAAACTGTCGTATCTTATAAAGACTTTTGTGAAATAAACTGCATAAAAAAACCCTAAGTTGTATGAGGATAATTCTATTTGGAGTTTCTTCTAAGTAATCATTTCATTAGCATTTGAACCAGGACTGGATCTATATTTTTGGGATGCTAAATAAAACTGTAAAATAAAATGCAGTACATACAATGATACATATTTTAAGCCAGTATACAGACCCTTACAGCTGACCATTGGACTGAGCCTGGGGACCCCAATGGAAGGACTGCAGGAGCTGAAGTGGATTGCAACCCTATAAGGACAACAATATCAAATGACTGGACTACCCAGAGCTCCCAGGCCAAAATATATACATGGAGAGAGCCAGACGTAGAATATTCCCAGCTCTCAGAAGAAGCTATTAAAGACCAATTCGGGGAGAAAGAGTAAGTTAGGTGTTAAGTAAGAAGGGAGTCAGTTCAGTTTAGTGGAGTTAATTTCGGTACAGTTGAGTTGCATGTCAACAGAGACAGTTGAAGCTAGAGAATTAGAAGGATCCAGAAGATTAAAGCAAGTTGACACCGTTAGTGTGAGGCCAAGAAGAGCAAGTCAATGAGAAGCAGAGTGAAGACAGGTCCAATCAATAAGCTCGGGGAGGAGTTTGAGCCAACACAGCTGAGTAGAGCCAGCTGTCCAGAGTTCAGAAAGAGATAGAGGGTGAGATTGTACAGTAGTAATTCTCATAGACATAAATTACATCTGGTGAATAAAAGTTAAATTAATATCTGGTGACATAAATCTCCGAGGCTGAAACTTTCTAGGTCTATGTTAGTCGATGGAGACAGGAAGCTGAATCCTCACGGTCTAGGATTACAAAATATTAGACTGCATGAAGACTAGACATTTCCAGACCTAGGCCTAGAGATAGATACCTAGATACATGCTGGGCTTAGCCCAAGCCATGTATTCATAAAATTGAGTATGACTCTCATCTCATCCTGTCCTCTGAGGAAATAAAAGTAACAAATATATATATCTTAGATTTTATCCCAGTGCTATCTTATCTAACTGCAACCTCTTGATTACCAGGTTATATTATTTTATCACTGTGTAAGAGATTTTGCTGTTACAATGATGCGCACATTTTTTTTTTTCATTTTGTTTTTCGAGACAGGGTTTCTCTGTCTAGCCCTGGCTACCTGGAACTCACTCTGTAGACCAGGCTGGCCTCTAACT
>JADRCC010562490.1:0-12319 GCA_019843855.1 Hylomyscus alleni
TCAAAGAACACTGACTCTCTCTCTCCCCTAGAATACATCAACTCTCCACAGTTTCCTTTTTGGGAGCATGGTTCCCGAGCCTCTTCCATCTCCATGCTAGAATATTGACTGTCCTGCTTGATCTGGTGCAGGTAAGAACAGCTGCTCTGGGTTTGTGAGTGCAGCATCTCAGCCACGTCCAGGAGCCCCTGCTCTAGTCCTGTCTGACCTCCGTCTCTCGGTCTTTCTGGCCCTTCTTCCAGAACAGTCTCTGAGCCTTTGGGGAGGAGGTGATTCAGATGTATCATGGTATCTGAACAATCTCTGCACTTTGACCGGTTGTGAATTTCTGTGTTATCAATGGTTCACTGCACAAAGAAACTTCTTTAGTAAGGTCTCAGAGCCTCTGGCTTTAACCTAATTATTCCTCACTTGATTTCAGTAGGAGAAGCTGGTGGGGGTGAGCAGTAGGAGTGGGAAGGGCCTCTGGGGCCCATGCCCAGGCAACCAATCTGTGTGCTGCTGTTTCTCCCCTGCTGGCTAGTCTCACAAGAGCACTGGAACAACTTTTCTACCCATAAAAAGCAAGGAACATAGTCCCAGTCCTACAAGAGAATATCCTTATTGGAAAGGAGAGCAATCGGCTAGAGGAGGTAAGCCATGGAAATCCCGGGCACTCCTGTCTTAGGGTTTTACTTCTGTGAACAGACACCACAACAAAGGCAACTCTTAAAAAAACAACATTTAATTGGAGCTAGCTTACAGGTTCAGAAGTTCAGTCCATTATCACAAAGTGGGAGCATGGCAGCGTCCAGGCAGGAATGGTGCAGGCTGAGCTCAGAGGTCTACATCTTCATCTGAAGGCAGCTAAAAGACTGTCTTCCTCGCAGTTAGGAGGAGAGTCTCAAAGCCCACCCCCACAGTGACGCACCTACTCCAACAACCATATTAAAACCGCCACAACTCCTCATCCCCTCACCCTCATCCCACCCCACCACCACCACTACCACCACCGGAACTCATGCCCTCCATTTCTGGCCAGTGCTTACCTCCTAGCCAGCTCCATACACTTTCTAGTGATACCATTTGTGTGGAGCATTCTGGTGTGCTAGGAAACCACTGTTAAAGTGAGTTCACAGCTGCTTGGCTCTTGGATGTGTGTTTTCCTTAGGCCATACTGTCCTCAAGTTGCCGTAGAAGGGTATTCCTTCATCCCAGCAGCTGAGGGACCCTAAAACCACAAGTTCACACTAGCAAGGGAGACATTGTTTTAAACACACAAACACACAAAATCCAGCTTCTTTTTCAGCATCTAACTTCCAAAACTTACTGTTATGAAGTTGTACCTACAATTTTTTTTCTGAAAAACCTGTTCAAAGTTCTGTGTTTTGTTTTCTTTCTTTTTACATGTTATTTTGCCTTTTATTCTTCGGTCACAATTTTCTTTCTCATTTCTGATCTGTGTTTATTTTGTTCTTTACATATTTTACTTAAACTTTAGGCAAAACATTATTAAAGAATGATTTACTTTGCTTTTAAAATAGCATTTTTATTTCTTCTTTGAAAATTGCATGGATTTATATACAATGTATTTTGATCACATCCATCCATCACTACCTTCCTCATAATCCCCTCAATGCCTCTTCTGTGTCTCCCTCCCAACTTCATGTCGTCGTCGTTATTGTTGTTGTAAATAACCCCCTGAGTACAGCTAACACCGCTCATACGTGGGGCATGGCATGGGCAGCCCGCCAGCGGCCACATCTACAAAGGCGAGTGACTTGCCCTCTCATCAGTGACCAGCTGCCAGTAGCTTGGACACCAAGCCTTGGAGCCCCTTCTCTGTCATGCTGAGATCTTGCCTTGCTTGATCTTGTGCAGGTCATGTGTAGGTAGCCACAGCTGCTGTGAGTTAATATGAACAATAGCCAAGCCATGTTTAGAAGTCAGCATTTCACAGCTCTCCTCCCCGTCTTCCAACTCTTACATCTTTTCTGGACCTCTCTTCTACAAGGTTTCCCAAGCTCTAGATGTGGGGATGTTAACACAGATGATTCTGCTACAACTGAACATTCACAGTTACTCATAACCAACACTGCCAAATTCCAAGTCTCTGCATTATCCACTAGCCACTGAAAAAAAGGAGTTTCTCTTACCAAAGTTGAGATCAACCTATGGATCGTTAGCGAGCAGTTAGCCGCTTGTCTCCTTAGCATAGCAACAGTAAGTGTCTCTCACTCACCCACCCAGAGCCTATGATCTTGTCATAGTCATGAATGCTTGGCCACACTTAAAGTACCATGCATGAAATCCCTCCAATGGAGGAGGCCTCTTATCCAGTGAGAGAAACACTTGGCGACCCCATAATTGTAATGCCACTGTTGCACCCGTGGGCACATCTAGCCAGACACAGTGATATTGTAGTGTGCAGGAACAAGTGCTGGATGAGATCACTGCTGTCTTTCTCCCTCAGGCAACATGCACAGCCCTTGTTGGCAAGACAACGTAAGCTAATCAGCAGGGAGGGAGTGTCCTGGGCAGTCAAGGTTGAATTTGTTGTATCATCCATCCAAAGTGACTTTCCTTTATTTTCTTGTGTGTGTGTGTGTGTGTGTGTGTGTGTGTCTGTGTCTGTGTGTGTGTGTGTGAGTGTGTGTGTGTGTGTATGAGAGAGAGAGAGAGAGAGAGAGAGAGAGAGAGAAAGAGAGAGAGAGAAAGAGAAAGAGAGAGAGAGAGTCTAATATAACCCCAGACTGACCTCAAATTCACTATGTGGCTAAGGATGACCTTGAACATCTGATCTTTTCATGTTCAGCACTGAAGTGCTGGCATTACAGGTATGTGTCACAGTGTCCAGCTTTATGAAGATCGGGAGACTGAACCCAGGACATTGTTCGATACTGGGTGGGCACTGCTACCGCCCGAGCTACACCTCTAGTCCCTGTTCATGGTTTTCACATTTATTTTGTATGTCCGTCAGTGCATTAGTACTTGGTTTGATTTGGTTTATTGACTTCTGCTTTATTTTTAGTGGTTTCTGGTTGTACTTTTTTTTTTTTGGCTCATTTTCTTGTTATTCACTGCCTAGCTTCATGGACTGAGCCCTTCACTCACGAAAGGGCCACAGCTCTCAGTGGCCCTGTGGACGTGTATTTTCCTGAATGCCACTTTGAGTACATGGCCCAGGTTTCTGTCACAAAGCTCTTCAGTTATGCTTATTCCAGAAGAGCTCATTCTTTGTGTAGTCTCCCTGCAAAGCTGAGAAGGCGCCTCAGTCTCCTCTGCGGGAGCCCCTAACTGTTTATCCTATACCATGCTGTCAGCCCTGAGGTCATAAACAGGAGTGTCCTGAAGGGCCTCACTGGGCTGTATTTATAGATTTATGCACATGCATGTAACATTAATAATGAAAGAAAAAGAAGCCATGAATTTGGGAAAGAGGGAGAAGAGATATAGGAGACATTGGAGGGAGGAAAGGGAAAGAGAAATGTAATTATATTTTAATTTTTAAAAATTGCAAAAAAAAACCAGGCGGTGGTAGCACACGCCTTTAATCCCAGCACTTGGGAGGCAGAGGCAGGTGGATTTCTGAGTTCGAGGCCAGTCTGGTCTACAGAGTGAGTTCCAGAACAGCCAGGTCTACACAGAAAAACCCTGTCTTGAAAAAAAAAAACAAAACAAAAAAAAAAAAATGCCAGGCCTCCATATGTACTGAGTTGGAAGATTTCTAGGTTCTAGATGATTCTTCTGTCTTTTGAAGCAAGTTGAAATATTTATTTAACTGGTATAATGTAGCTATTTATTTAAGTGGAACAACAATAAAAATATGTCTTTTAATATGTAACTTTTCTTAGAAGATGTACACATGAGTCCATTCCTAAAACATTACATTTGCTTTTAGATTAGCAAATGTTTGGATCCATAATAGTGATATGGTGTACTTAAATTTTTTTCTCACCCAACTTGTTTTTATTTTTATTTTTTGCAATTTGTTTTGTTTTGTTTTGTTTTGAGACAGGGTTTCGCTGTGTAGCTCTGGCTGTCCTGGAACTCACTCTGTTGATCAGGCTAGCCTTGAACTCACAGAGATCACAGGCTTCTACCTCCTAAGTACTGGGATTAAAGGCATATGCTACTGCCACCAGACAAGAAACTGGCTTCTTTAGTGAATACTTCAGAAACTATAGTTTCTTGTGTGTTAACTCAGTTACTAAGAAGAGAAAAAGCACAGAGTGTTTCTCAAGCAAATCTAGAATAGAATCTTGTAGAACACTAGTACATATTCCAGAATACACTCTATGCTCCCAGGACACTATGTGCAAAAGGGTATTTTTGTTTTGTTTTGTTTTGTTTTCTCTCTCAATCAAACTTCATTCCCCTCAGTTGTTAGTCTCTCTCATCTCATCCTCTCAGTGTTTGCTCCTGATTCTACAACGCAGAAAGTCAAGAGCATCTCTGACACTGATTTTTGTCTGCAAATCAAAGCAGCCTGCCTCCTCATGTGATGCTCAGATAATTGCTTGCCCTGAACCTCTGAATAGAGGTTGGATTGCATACATTTCATCTCACAGAATGACTCTTACGTAGGGGCTATCTAAGCAGCACTTCTTGTACTCTCTGGCAGAGATGAGTCACCTGCGAGCATAGCACAGTTGCTGCTATACATGTGATCAAAGCAGTTTAGGGTGGGGCCAAAGGTTCGGCCTTGCTCACAGGCTCCCTGGTGATGCTGATACTGGGCACCTTGGAACATCCCAGATAGCAAAGTACAAGTGTACTGTGCTGACATGGAATCAGGCTACCTCTTCACTGCGGGAAGGAATGCCATGATGAATTAGTGTGGAGAGATGGCTCAGCAATTAAGAGCACTGACTGCTCTTCCAGAGGTTCTGAGTTCAATTCCCAGCAATCACATGGTGGCTCACAACCATCTGTAATGAGATCTGATGCCCTCTTCTGATGTGTATGAAGACAGCAACAGTGTATTCACATATATAAAATAAATACATCTTTAAGCCGGGCGTGGTGGCGTACGCCTTTAATCCCAGCGCTTGGGAGGCAGAGGCAGGTGGATTTCTGAGTTCGAGGCCAGCCTGGTCTACAGAGTGAGTCCAGGACAGCCAGGGCTATACAGAGAAACCCTGTCTCGAAAAAAACAAAAAAAACAAAAAAAAAAAAAATTAGTGCTGCCTGTGACGAGCAAAATGTTGAGGTGTGAGTAGCTGCTGTCGCTATATTTACCCTGGTAGTGCCTCTTTTTTAAAATGACATATTCCACAGAGGATTTTTTAAAAAGTAGGTTATTGGGCTGGCGAGATGGCTCAGCGGGTAAGAGCACCGACTGCTCTTCCAAAGGTCCTGAGTTCGGATCCCAGCAACCACATGGTGGCTCACAACCACCCGTAATGAGATCAGACGCCCTCTTCTGGTGTGTCTGAAGACAGTTACAGTGAATTACACTGGAGCGACCGGGGCAGAGCGAGTGGGGCCAGTAGAGGTACTGAATTCAATTCTCAGCAGCCACACACATGATAGCTCAGGCCCTGTACAGCTACAGTGTACCCATACACATAAAATAAATCTTTAAAAAAAAAAAAAAAAAGTACAAAAAAAAAAAAAGTAGGTTATTCACAGCATAAAATGTTATGCAGTCATGGAATTAATGTTCTTTGTTATGGCTTGACTCTGAAATGTCATTCTTAGACTCGTGTTCTGAATGTTTGTTCCCTGGCTGGTAGAAATGTGGAATGTGGGAATCCATGGAACCTTCAGGAAGCAGGACCTACCTGGCAGCGCTAGTGCGCTGGCTTTTCAGGTGGTGAGCACCTCTAGGCTTACCCTTGCCCTCTGCTCTCTGGTCCACTGTGATGGGACACTCCCACCACAGACGTGAACTCTGCCTGCCTTCTCTACCATGTGGAAATGAGAGTGCGGTTAAACCATCAGACTAGACTACTCCATGGGGGAAGGAAAGTTTCCTGGGGGAACAAACTGGGTGCTGCCTCTGAGAATGGAGGACATCAGCTTGGTGGGGAAGCAAACGGATGTCACATGACAGTCGGCAGGGGTCACGTGACAGTCGGCAGGGGTCACGTGACAGTCCTCAGGCGGTCGGGGATCCTTGAGCTGATCCTGGCTGTTTGGAGCTAGATGCCCTTTCATGAAGTAGTTGATCATTGGGGCAGATAAGGTAAGCAGTGGTTTTCTTGGTAAACAAAACAAAACAAACACCTTACAAGATCCCCGAGGAGCGCCGAGTTTATGTTTCTGTTCACCTGGTAACAATTTTTCCGTTTACTGGGTTAGATTATTTTTGTCCTAGTGACATACTTCTGGCAGCTTAGACTCACCTTCTAAATGTTCTACAGTCTCCCAAAGTAGGGCCACAAGCTAGGGAACAGTATTCAAAAATGAATTTGTCAGGGACGTTTCCATTTCAAAGCATAATACTGTGCCCTGGCCCCCAAAGGGTTATGGTCATCACATAATGCATTTAGTCTGATTTAAACTTTTCTAGAGTTTTTACCAGTCCTGACTTTATTCAAAAGTCTTCAGCTGAGAAATAATGAGATAGTTCAGTAGGTAAAAGATGTCTCACCAAGCCTGATGACCTGAGTTTGATCCCAGGGACCCACATGG
Source organism: Hylomyscus alleni (assembly GCA_019843855.1). Classification (NCBI taxonomy): domain Eukaryota; kingdom Metazoa; phylum Chordata; class Mammalia; order Rodentia; family Muridae; genus Hylomyscus; species Hylomyscus alleni. The sequence continues at coordinate 6,619 of JADRCC010562490.1, forward strand.
TAGAAGGAGAGAATAAACTCTCACAAATCTGACCTATGTAAGACACCATGATATATATACTGTGGCATGCATGAACCCAACCTTTGCTGCATACATGCATATATAAAATGCATATTAAAAAGTCTAGGGCTGGCAAGATGGCTCAGCGGATAAGAGCACTGACTGATCTTCCGAAGGTCCTGAGTTGGGATCCCAGCAACCACATGGTGGCTCACAACCACCCATAATGAGATCTGACGCCCTCTTCTGGTGGGTCTGAAGACAGCTACAGTAAATTATGCCAAAGTGAGCGGTGCCAGAGCGAGCGGGCCGGCAGAGGTCCTGAGTTCAATTCTCAGCAGCCACACACATGATGGCTCATGGCTATCTGTACAGCTACAGTGTACTTATACACATAAGATAAAAATAAAAATAAATCTTTTTTTAAAAAGTCTAAAGTTTGGGGCTGGAGAGATGGTTCAGTGGCTAAGAGCACTGGCTCTTTTTTTTTAAAGATTAACTTATTATTATAAATGAGTACACTGTATCTGTCTTCAGAACATCAGAAGAGGGGGTCAGATTTCATTATCGGTAGTTGTGAGCCACCATGTGGGCTTATCATCTGGGTCAGAAGAGCAGTCAGTGCTCTTACCGGCTGAGCCATCTCACCAGCCCAAGCACTGGCTCTTAACCATCTATAACTCCACTTCCAGGGGATCCAACACCCTTACACAGATGTACATGTAGGCAAAACACCAATATACATAAAATAAAAAGAAATCGATCATTAAACAAAAAAGTCTAAAGTTCAAAGTTTCTTTTGAGGCTCAAAAGCAAAAAGCAAGTAAACAAAAATATCAAAACCAACCAAACAAACAGACAAAATGTTCTTTGAGTCTCTGTAAGTTCACAAAGAAAATTATATAGTTCCAACATTCAATGGTAGAGGACAACCATCCCAGTTCCAAACTAGGAGCTGGAGAATCATGAGGGACTGGACCAAAGTAAGACCAAAGTCTGCCAGAGCGAGCATTAAACCCTAGAGTGCCACATTTGGCAGCTGACACGTGATGGTGCAATGTGTGCCACCAGGCTTAGCAGCCCCACCCTCCCCACATCCTCACCAGCATGAGCTGTCCTTTGTTTTATTATCTTGGCCATATGACTTGGGTAATATGAAATTTCAAAGTAAGATTGTTGAGGGTTTTTTTCTTATTTTGAAACAAGGTCCCTCTATGTAGTCCTGACTATCTCAGAACTCACGATGTAGACCAGGCTAGCCTAAAATTCATGGAGTTCTGCCAGCCTTTGCCTCCTCAGTGCTAAGATGAAAAAAGGTATGGGCCACCATACTATATGGGCCAGGCTTCAAAGCAGTTTTTAACAAATCTCTGATGTTCTTGGCCTAATAAAAGTCAGGATTGAGTTTTTCTTTTCTTTTCTTTTTTTTGGTTTTTTGGTTTTGTTTGTTTGTTTATTTGTTTGTTTGTTTTTTCTAGACAGGGTTTCTCCGTGTAGCCCTGGCTGTCCTGGAACTCATTCTGTAGTCCAGGCTCGCCTCAAACTCAGAAATCCACCTGCCTCTGCCTCTGCCTCCCAAGTGCTGGGATTAAAGGCATGTGCCACCACCACCCGGCAGGGGTTGAGTTTTTCATAATCCTTTAATTTCTGTAATCTGTAATCCCTTAAAACCAACATAAGTGGTAAACCAAGTTTTGCTGATAGCTCAAGTACTAGCTGGGCCTCCTTGAAGAACAGCCAGAGAGGCTTCTGAAGTATACATCTGAACCCAAGAAAATCCTTCCAGTGTGGCCCTCTCCACCTGCTGGCGCTGGAGACTCTTTTAAAGGAATGTCTTCTAAGTGAGTATTTAGTTTCACACACCCTGGGGTGTGGTCTTGTCAAAACCATTTTCTATTGTCCCAGGGCAAAGTTCACAGCACTAATTTCTTTCACACTGTAGCGCTGCATCTGCATTGGTTTGTCTACACAACTTTAAACTCACCTTCCATGGCCAAACTGCACAGTCTTCAAATCTTTATTAGGGTGATGGTGGCGCACGCCTTTAATCCCAGCGCTTGGGAGGCAAAGGCAGGTGGATTTCCGAGTTTGAGGCTGGTCTACAGAGTGAGTTCCAGGACAGCCAGGGTTACACAGAGAAACCCTGTCTCGAAAAAACACACCAGGAGAGGGCATCAGATCCTATTACAGATGACTGTGAGCGACCATGTGGTTGCTGGGAACTGAACTCAGGACCTCTGGAAGGGCAGTCAGTGCTCTTAACCACTGAGCCATCTCTCCAGTCCCTGTTCTGAGGATTTAACCTGGGCCTTTAGGCTTGCATCATGGCAAGTGCCTTAATCCACCAAACCTTCTCTCTGGCCTGAAGCTTTTATTTTTTTGCTTTTCTTAAAGATATATTTATTTTTAATTTTTTTTGTGTATGTTTATCTGCCTGCATGAGTTTATGCACGTAGATGCCCATGGTAACTAGAAGAGGGTGTTGTATCCCTTAGAACTAGAGTTATAAGCAGTTGTGAAATACCTCGTGTGGGTACTGGAAACTGAAACCAGGTCCCTTGGAGAAACTACTCTTTTTTGTTGTTGTTGTTCTTTTTTGAGACAGGGTTTTTTTATATAGCTCTGGCTGTCCTGGAACTCACTCTGTAGACCAGGCTGGCCTTGATCTCAGAAATCCACCTGCCTCTGGAGAAACTACTCTTAAAGTTGATTCATCTCTCTGATCCTTCAATTCTTTGTTTCATATGATATGATGTGATATGATATGATGTAATTTTATTAGAGAGTATATGTTTGTATGTGTACACATGTGCACATGCACATCTCATAGCATACATGTGAAGGTCAAAGAACAACTTTTGGGAGTCAGTTGTTGTCCACATTTCTAATGATAGACTGAATTTTTAAACTCCCACTGAGTTGCCCATTGATGTGCAGTTACAGCATTCTGGGGCACTTCTTGTCCGTCTATATCTGCAAACTCTTCCACATTCCTCCAGAAGAAACTTCGCCAAGACTTAAACACCTAGCCAGGCTTTCTCACAGCAACAGCCCACTCCAATTTTCTCTAATAGTTAATTTGCATCCCTTTCACCAAAATACCTAAAAGAAACAACTTTGGGGGTGGGGGAGGGGAGTGGCAAGGCTTATTGTAATGTAAGTGCTAGGGAGGCTGAGGCAGAAGGATTTTGAGTTAGAGGGCCAGTTCAGTCTACATAGCAAGATCTGGCTGATCCAATACAGAACAACATGATATAGAGAGGTCAGTCTCAAAACATATTGAGGCAAGATTGGAGTGTCCAAGGGTGAAGGTCGGTAGTACAGTGTATGTTTAGAACATGAAAAGGCCTGGGTCCAGCCTCCATCATTTAACATAGCAAAGTGGACTTGGCCACCTAGTTCCCCCAGCATTCCTCAGTCCTAGCATCCCTGTTACATGGTGTGGCTGGCATACCCTGCCCTCTCCAGACCAGGCATTGGGCTACCCATCCCCCAAAGGCTCTTCCCTATATAATTCAACCATCTTGGTTACCCAACCCTTTTATTTACACCTTTGCCCTCTCTGCTGCGGCACCTGGTTCCCCTCTCTCCCTTCTCCTTTCCCTCCTACTCTCCCCACATGATCCAGCTCAGTCTGGTCATGTCCAGTTTGGACCTTCCAGACGTCTCTAACTCTGACTCTGCTCCTCCACCACACCTAGAAGCTGTCGGATCTTTTTTTTTTTTTTTTTTTTTTTAAACTAAGAAGAGACTTCTATTGCCTAGCTCCTCTTCATTTCCTTTTCCAGTTCCTGAAGCTCTTCTTGCCCAGCTTGTCTCGCCCAGAGGTAGACTTGGAGATCTGGAGGAAATGTCAGAATGGGTCATGAGCAACACAAAAGAGAAAGCCAGAGTAAGGGGGAGTCAGGACTGAGAGAGACAGGAAGTAGAGTGTGGGACACTGAGTTGGAAGGAGGGTGTTTTCTTATGTTTTGTTTCGTTTGTTTTTTCTTTGAGAAGGTGTGAGAGAGGAGAATTGCTTTTGGGATGTCAGCTGAGGAGGAAGGTCCGCTGGGTGCTTTCTCTGCCTGTTGGAGCTAGCAGGTTTTCATTCAAGCATCTGCCTCCCTAGTCTTCATTGGTAAAATCGAATGATTGAGATTCTGCTTAAAAAAAAAAAACAAAAAACAAAAAACAAACCAAAAACCAGACAAATAATTCATTAAGTGGATCTGAGTATAAGCTGTAGGGAGCAGGGGAAGTCCTGGGTACCTTGTGTTGCTGACATGAACACAGCCATGTCAGGAACTCCGTGAAAGCCTTCTTCTGGTCTATATGATGTTAACTGTTGGTCCATTTGGTTGTTAACTGTGTGTGTAGAAAATGTGGACCCCAGCTTCTTCCTCCCAGATGTTTACAGCTGCCTACAGAGTCCTCCTACTGAGAGTAGCTAACCCACCTCCTTCTACTAAACATAGTAGCTGCTTAGTTTTCAGGTTGCATAGTGGGAGGTGCCCTCCACCAGAGCAAGTACAACTCTCCCAACCCCAGCTTTTACATATGCACACTTGCTTTCCTTCATTCCCAAGTCACTCCTGCTAGGTTTCCAGGTTCAAGCACTGGACATGACAGTAAGCTATTCCATGTTTGATTTGATTTATTCTATCCCAGAAATCCCTAAGACATGGTGAGATAATCTAATATATTAATACTTCCTCCAGTTCGAGGCCAGCCTGGTCTACAGAGTGAGTTCCAGGACAGCCAGGGCTACAGAGAAACCCTGTCTCGAAAAACCAAAAAAAAAAATATATATATATATACTTCCTCCAAGCTTTGAGCCTTTTATAGGTTGATAAACATTGCTTTTATTCCTTCATTCCAAATCACTGATAAATATATTAAATAATACAGAAGTAAGGAAAGGCTTTCATAAAGCACTTTTAAAAAGTATGTAAGCTAGACTTGGTAGCGTATGCCTGTGATCCCAGCTGAGACAAAAGGATTATTGTGAGTTCAAGGCTAGCCTGTACTACAAAGCAATTACTAGGACAGTTAGAACTGCAGTGTGATCCTATCTTAAAAAGACAAACATAATTAATAAGGACACATTAACAACACACACACTACATTAAGTATATACATGAAGATATCTCAGACATTTATTATTGTACAAGGATGTTGGGGTTTGGCATAGGAATGCATTGAACTGTTTTGGGGAGGCTTTTGTTTTGTTTTGTTTTGTTTTTTTTTTGTTTGTTTGTTTTTGTTTTTCGAGACAGGGTTTCTCTGTATAGCCCTGGCTGTCCTGGAGCTCACTTTGTAGACCAGTCTGGCCTCGAACTCAGAAATCCACCTGCCTCTGCCTCCCAAGTGCTGGGATTAAAGGCGTGCTCCACCACCACCCGGCTTGGGGAGGCTATTTTATGTTGTGTTATTGTGGTGCTGGAGATTGGATCCTGAGCACTGTGTCTACCAGACAGGTGCTCTACCATTGAATTGTTCTCTCCAGTGTGAAATGGTTTTGAATAAGTTATATTATTGATTAAGTCACATCATGGCTGTTGACAGATGGATCTGAAATTTCTGAAATTTCTTCTTCTCTTTGGTATGAATTAATGATTTCCAAACTTGAAGATTTCAAAGGAAATCTTTTGAAGGCATCATTGAATAGATGCACATAATCCTGGGGCAAGAGTTTGAGGAATGGTGAAACCCTGGTTCA
>JADRCC010562491.1:0-10946 GCA_019843855.1 Hylomyscus alleni
CTTCCCAAGTATCTTCTAGATTGCTGTTGGAGAAAGTTTTCTATATTTTGAGTTTTGCAGTTACAAGCCAAGCTCTCTGTCATATGAACTCTGCCGCCTTCAGCATTTTTGTTTTCCCTGTGAGTCCACTCTTGGCTAACAGGCACCCTGATTCAAGCAGGCCTCGGTGCCTTTGCTCACAAACTCCCATGAGCTGAGTCATATCCTGAGTGACCATCTCTCCTAAACACCTTTATCCAGCATTGCTGACATATACACTATAATACACGTACAGGTCTTTCTAAAACCTACAAGATGAAGCAATAACTGCTTATTTTTTATCTATAATACTGAGCCCTTGTTTTATCAAAGCACAGAGTAAAATGTCTTGGGATTGTCCTGGTTGACTTGCCACTAAAGAATAAAGCCAGAGAAAGCACAGTTCAGGCAGTAGAGGCTCACTGCGTGTTCATGGTTAATTTGCAGATCTTATCCATTTAAGTTCTTGATTCTCTTTGAAAAGATGTGGAGGTTAAAACCACGTGACAGTTTCAAAACTGATCATCATAAGTATTGTTTATGTATTAATATTTTGGTAGAAAAAAAAGAAAGTCTGATTTACATACATGTAACTTATTTAGAGCTATGCATTGTAAAAATTATTTTTAGGAGAAAGTTACTGTCATGAGCACCATTAATCCAACTAAGGACCTGTTGGCTGACTTGATTGGGTGCCAGCGACTTCCTGAAGATCAACGTAAAAAAGTACACCAGCTAAAGGACTTGTTGGACCAGATCCTAATGTTGGACCCAGCTAAGCGAATTAGCATCAACCAGGCCCTGCAGCATGCATTCATCCAGGAAAAAATTTAAATGAGATGAAGAAACTCCAAGGGTTTGAGTAATTAAATACAAAGACTGAAGAAATTTCACAGCAGTTTATTATTAATGTATATAAACTTATAAATATTTCTGCAGCAAATTTGAGGAAGCATGATATATTTGAATTAACACCGAGGGTGATATTTCTTTTAGAAATGTTAGTTAATCTGTTTTGTGTCTTATGTGAAATTTCACTGTAGAAATGTTTTAATTGCCAAGACTGCACAGAATTACAGTGCTAATGTATATGGTTGCAGTTCACATAAAAGACAAAAAGCATCTGTTATGAGTAGCAGTGCTGGGTGGTTGATTTGTCTTTAGCAGACTTGGCTTCAGTTTGCTCTTCAGATACAATGGCCAGCATAAATGCTGTTTATATTCACGTTTTCCTAGGTGTGTGTGTGCAGGCCACAGCAGCATGCCCTTGGTGTAGTCAGTGCCGAAGGGATCTGTTCCTTCTGAGCCTGCCGCAGGGATGTCTCCTCTTTTAAAGCAGGTTGTGTACAGCATTCAGTACACTGAAGGTAAGCTGAACCATCAACATCACCAGTGTCTTAAGATGTTATTTTATTGGAATAATTGAAAAGGAGGGATAGCTTTGTGGCAGAATTCCCTGCATGTGTAATAACTGATCTTGTTTTATTTTTTCGCATCGCGACTGTGGCATAGTTACAGTTTCTGTTCTGTTCATCACATTTAAAATTTGAAGCGTATGCGCTTGATGGATAGAGCGCCTTCAGTGTACTGTTTCTTATTAACTTTACTTTTTTTTAAATCAACTTGCTATAGACTTTATACATTTTGTTAAATACAGTTCTTAGTGACATAGAAACTGCATAGTTTTCATTTACTAATTAAAATGTTGAGGCCTACTTCTGAAAGTCCTCATATTTAAAAGATAGACAACATAATGAGATTTTTAACTATTTGTATGTCATTTTGAAAGTGTACTGCTTTATGGTAAAAGTGTTTTTCATTTGTTCATTGTTTGCATTATTTGTGATCATGTTGTCTTTCAATACAGGCATAAACCTTCCACTCTTGAACAAAGCAGCTGCTTTTTAAAAGCGGTAATTGCTTCTTTACCTTTTATTTCTTTTGTAAATGAAGCTTTTCTTTTAAAATGTGACTTTAAAGTGTTGTCTATTGCATAAACAGTTGACACTCACTTACTGTAATGAGAAGATTGTTCTACTGCATGGGAAGTGGACCATGCAGATTTCTGTATGTTCTCAGTATGCATCACTAGATAATAAAGTCTTTTGTGAACAAGGCATTTGTAGCCATTTTTAAAAGATTTTGTCTTCAGTGCTGGTAAGTCAGGTAAACTGTAAATAGTTAAAGCAGTCTTTGTTTTTCTCCTAAAAGTATTACCTGCTAAAGATGTAACTCAGTATATCCTTATCTCTAAATTTTTTTAATAATTAGGGTCTTAATTATTTCATCCAGAAAAAGTTCTTCAAATTTTATCAGCTTTCAGTGTAGTGAGGTTATTCCTCAGTGTAGTAGGTTATGGGGTATAACTCAGGATTTAACTAATGTTTCTGCTATTTTCTCACTTTTCCTTTTGATGGTGCGGAAAGAGAAAAAGGAAAGCGGGGCACAGGCCATTCGACGCCTTCTCCAAGGGGTCTGATTTGCTGAGACACCAGCTCCACCTTCTTAACAAGGTTATTTCTGACAGCATGTGTAGATAAACATTTAGCAACAATTTAAAACAAAATCATGTAAATCAGCTTGGTTTTGCAACACAAAGGACTTTGTGTGTTTAAGACTGGTAGAGAGAATTTTTTAAATCCTATGTAATCTTTTCTATTTGGGAGTGGGTAAACTTACTATTTGTCTCCCTGAGGACTATGGAGAACAATAACATTTGGGGGTTTAAGTAGCATTTTTACATTGTAAATGGGATTTTTTTATTCACCCAGGCACCTAATTACAACAAGCATGCACACTTTGGTGCATTCAAGAATGGAATATCAGAATAGCAGCATTCTCCTGGTGGGTTATGCTCCATTTAAAGACATGAAATGAACTACAGCCAGGAAGGTGATAGATGAGCTAATAAACCACCTATGAACCTACACCGTCTCCTCATGGTTAGACTTACTAAAGTAAACACACGGTAATTTCCAGCTACAGGTAGAGTGAAGCCTTCTAAATAAGGCATCACGGGTGCAGCTTCCACCTTAATGGTATGGGTAGGGATTTTCCCACCATGCTTACTTTACTTTGGTGCTAATATGCTGCATATTCAGGTCTTTTATAGTTGTTTTCACTCAAAATAGTTAACGCTTTCCTTCTGATGATTTTCATGGCTTCGTTTTATAGTTATTTAATAAGTTAATTTCCACTAGAAACAGTTCATCTTATGCCTTCAAAGCTTTTGCCTGCTCTTTAAAAAAACAAAGTTGCTTGTTACTTGTTCTTTGTGTTTTAGGTGCAGCTCACTGGAAGATGACGGCAGCCAGAAGACATGAGCCAAGGTTTCTGTCCCATAAAAGATCTTTTCAGTTCTCATTTAGTGTGTGTCTGACTTGTAGTTTCAGCATTATAGTTTGGGTTTCATTGCTGTGGTATTAGAACAGTGCTGTTGTACCCATCTGTAAAGTGTTCATTGTGTATCATAGTTTCTGCAGCTAAAACCTTTCTCAAAAATAAAAAGCAAGTTTAGTCACAAAAAACGCCACATTTTATAGTTATCAGAATTAGGTTCTAAAGATCACTAAGAAAAAAAAAATAGCTGCCAGGTTAGTGTACATTTGAAAATAATCTGCAAGTTGGGTGTGGTAGCCACACTTGTATCCTCAGCATGCCTGGAGTAGAGGTAGAAGGATGTGGGGTTCAAGGTCTGCCTGGCCTATCAGAGCTCCTTTTTTTCTTTTTTTCTTTTTTTTTTCATGTACCTAAATCATAAGAGTAGCCTAGGATTTTAACAAGCTGGTCCACTTCTCTAATAGCTATCTGTGCTTTGTCTTAGTCTTTCGTGACCAGCTTTTTAATGTCTGAGACATGAAATAGTAATAGCAGGCGTTGGGGAGGTGAGAAAGGTGGTACTGTCCCATCATCTCCTCTCCCTTAAAAGAGCTGGGGAGCTGCTTTAGATAAACTCCCTTCTGTTCGCTGTGGCAGCGTTGCTGAGGTAGAAGTTTGCAGTTATGTACGACCTTTCTTAGGTCGAGGTCAGTTGTGAATGATCCTGTTGGACAAACTGCATTCATGTCTCTGATCAGCTGGACAGTTTTCAGTGAAGCCGCGTTCATGTCTCTGATCAGCTGGACAGTTTTCAGTGAAGCTGACAGGAAGTTGGAGCTTTCACACTTTCTGGCAGAAATGACAAGTGGTCACCAAACCTGAGGTCATAAAACTTTTTTGTCGTTTAGAAAAATTTTAAAGCCAAATTTGTGTTCTTTTTAGGAAATACCGAATACCAAGATAAGTGGATATTCGTGTAATCATTATATACATGGGCAATCAATCCAAAGACCTTGTAACATTATCCTGAGAAGTCTGCACATACCTTGAAGAGGGTTCAGAAAACTCTTAAGCATTTTTTGAGGTTAAAGGAGGGACAGACACCAGGAAGCACCCGTTATAAATGTTAGGTCTCTTGGCAGACTTTGTCCTCAAGGACCTTCAGGTCTGAAGGAGTGGGGCAGTTCTGAACAGGAACAGCATTTTGTTATAAACAGTGACCTTCTGGTGTTTGTATTTACGCTGAAATCCTGATTTACAACGTTCTGTTTCTTCATTCCCAGTGGCTGCTTCCTCAGCTATTTTATTTTTAAAAAACAATGTGATTTTTATTTTAGCATTGCAATTATATTTTTTTTTCCTAACAAGACTAAATACTCAGGACATTTTTGGGATACAAAAATGCATATTTTATGGTATGTAGCAGTTAGTGAAATGTAATGTTCTCATTCTGGCACCAGATTTGTATTTCTTCTAGTCTACTCTAGCAGCATAGGTAGAAATAAACTCTGAAGTGAAACACAGGAATTATATGTATTAAAATTTAAATTATTTAGGGAATGAATGTTCAGTTTTTGGATAAGATTGTAGTGAGATGTGACAATATAATGTGATTTTCTTCCTTATGATAGCATTTGGGCCCTATGAGTAATGTTTTTGTGGCCATTATATATTCAACATGAATTTATTCTCCTACATGCAATGTCTTAATATAAATGTTCACGGCAAATCATTTGTAATTTTTCCATGTCAGTGCTGTATACAAAGTTGACTAAGGTTTGAGTTTTTTGGGTTTTTTGTTTTGTTTTGTTTGTTTTGGGTTTCCTTGAGATACTGTAGCATCCTTCCTTTTTCTTCTTCTGTATATAGGGTAAGGGACTGTTCTTCTGAAGAACCATTCCATTTAGTGATCAAGATACGGAAGCTGCTCTGAGAAAATGTTGTGTATCCTAATTGTTCATGACACCATTTGAGTTGTAACTTACATTGTAGCAGCAAATGATCCCAAACAACTTAATAGGAAGTTTAATAAAGTGTGCATCTTGCTACCATACTGTCTACTGGCATTTTCTTTATAGACATCATTTCTTACCTGGTATTATTTTTGAGCTCTAGTTTTACTAATGGCAGGTGTTCTTGGTGTAAAGAACTTCTGCTTAAATGTGACTCAGGACTTGTACATTAAAGCTAAATGTGAATCTTTACCTAACATTCTCAGAAGAGGGACCTAGGGAAATGACTCAGTCAGTAAAGTGCTTGCCTTGCAAGCATGGGACCTGAGTTCACATTCCTAGCACCCGCAAGAGCTGGACACTAGCTTGTTCCTATAACCCAGTGCTGCTGGGAGGCCAGACAGGATACTCTGGACTTGCTGCCATATAGAATTAGACCGTATCTCAGAAAATCTCAGAAATCAAAGTAGAGTGACAGGGAAAGACACCCAACATCAACTTGTGGCCTTCACATGTGAGCCCACCCATAAACCATACACACAAAGATCTTAGGAGACTTAAACATGTACTTTGAGTCACAATGATGGAAAACTGGAGGGGAATGTCCTGGCTTAAAACCTGTTCTCAGAGTGTTGGGTACCAGACCACCAGTGCTGTGTTCATGTTCCTTCCCTTTTCATCTTAGTGAGTTTAATCTCCTCTTGGCTCATCGCTGTGCCAAGGTTACTTACCCTTACTTACGTCCTGCTCACTGATTCTCTTTTAAGGGAATGTTTACAACTTTTAAAAATAAGGAACAAGTAACTAAGAGTCTGCAGCCCATGCAAAACAGGATTGGAAGGTGTCGCATGGTTAGCTAGCTAACTGGCAGGTAGAGCTGCAGCTCACCTGGTTGGTCTCACTAAGGAGCAGGCTCAGTGGCAGAGGTTCTGAGTGCTTTTGCAGTTTTCTGCTTGGACTGGCAGGGGGTTGAAGCTGCGTAGTCACCTCAGGTAGCCATGAAGGTGGTTTTTATCAGAACTGAAAAGAGCAAGCAATGTAGCTTGTTGGGGTGGGTATCCCAGGAGCCCAAAGACCTTTAACATGCATCTGATGAAATACAACCTCAGAGGAACTGAAGAAGTCTAAAGAGTGGAAAATGCATCAGGATTTGAGAGAAAGCCAAAGCTACTCTTAAATGTGCTTGAATGTGTTACTTTGTATTGAGTTGTGTTCTAAACCCATCAGAAAGAATGGCAGACGTTGGCTCTGGCAAACCTAAAGGTATCCAGTGTATTTGTGTTGACAGTTTCCTCCACAGCGAACTTTACACTAGATTGGTACATAGATTGCTTTTCTGAATAAGTCATGTCATGTCATGACCCCTTGTCCCCATTCCAGTTGGTCTCCTACACCACTCAGTCTGGTTTCATACTAAGGACTCAATCAAGCACAGGAAATGTCACCATCTATCTCACCAAGTAGCCCCTCTGCTCTAATTGAAAATGGCAGTGTTTGATAATTTTTTTTGTTAATATAAAGCATTTTAAACAGATTATATAGAATCAGCTAGTGATTTTTTGGTCAAGGTTTTCTGGTTAAGTTGGGTTGCCTGTTGTTTTTTTTTTTGAAACAGGATTCCGTATATCCCAGCCTGGGCTTGAACTTGCCATATATTGGAGGATGACCTTGAACTTTTGATCCTCTTGCCTCCATTTCCCAAGTGCTAGGATTATAAATGTAGGACCAATTTATACAGTGCTGGGATCAAACCCAGGACTTCCTGCATGTGAAATGGGCACACTGTACCAAGCCAAATCCCTGTCCTGCAGTAGCATCTTATATATAAGAAATTAGCCATAGGGCTATTGTTTCCAACTGTTTATATCCATATGATGATCTAGCAGCTAAATTAATCTCCAGCCCTATGTCCAAAGGGATTGAAGTGGGCCTAGTTGTAAAAGCTTTGGGCTGCTCTGATTCCTACAGAGCTCTGAGGTGTTCTTGTCTGCCACCTAGTCATTCCCTATGTTCTCCCATTCCTGCCTTTGCTAGAAATGTTGGTTCCTTGAGAATTGTCCTCCACTGCCACATGATGCTCTGAGCTGGTCTACCCTCCTGTGCCATTCTGGACTTATTTTCGTGTGACCTTTACTCCTCTGTCATCTAATTCCCAGGATGTGTACCATCTCCTGTACTGGTAGTTTAAGAGAAACAGATGAACTGTCTAGTAGAGCTTTAACTCTGTAAGATTGGAGCTTAAATTCTCAAAGTGAACTTACTGCCACGCACAATTACCCCAAGGTTGGAGAAGAGTCCATTTGTCAATTTGATAATACCAAAATGAGGTAATGAATAAAACAGGCTTGCTGACTCCTAAAGCTCTCAAATAGGTGACATTATGAACCTAAAAGTGAGGGGATGAAGACCAGGTAAGTAAAGGTAAAACGATACAAGCGCGAGTCGTTAAAGGTTCTGGACTTGCGAAAATACAAGCCAAGATGATGGGAACCACAGGAAATGTGAAAATGTGTGTCCATTGTTGCATTCTTTGGAGAACCGTCACTAAGCATCTTTGAATAATGGAGATGACTGGTAAACACATAAATTCCATTTATCATTCCCTTTTGTGTTTGCATTGTTTCAGGAAGTAGTTATTAACTTAAATACTAGACATGCTTTCTGTGACCTGTGGCCTGTGTTTTAAAAAAACCATTTGAAACTTACTCCCTGACTAAAGCAAATAAGAGGACAAAAGTGACAGTTAGCTTTCTCCAGCATAAGCTTGAATCCTTTCAGTACATCTCACTCATCCCAGTTCCTGTGCCTCCCCCCCCCCACACACACACACTAATAGCTGTAATTATATAAGCAGTGGTAGGGAGTGAACTCACCTTTTATTTCATTTGATATCTGAAGTACTAAACATGTTGCTTTTTAATGTCTAAGAAAAAGACTAATTGGAATTCATCAAGCATGTAACTTAAGACCAAAGCACATGATACCCTTCCTCATAGACATCCTGACCCTGATGCCAAGTCATTACATCAAATGTTTACATTCCTTAATGTGAATGGTTGAACATCTCCATGGATTCTACTCCCAAAAATTCTTCAGGAAGTTTGCAGCTGAAGCCAGGACTCTACTTCTTCTTTTCTTGCTTTCTTAGACATAATAAATACTCTCAGTCTCACGAGCCTCTTGCCAGCTCATGAAAGTTTTAGCTGTTTAGTTTCTATTAACCAGAGCTAATGTAAACATCTATAGTCTCTCAAGAGAGGATTCTAGTGATGTCATATTTTGGCTACTCTGGGGACTATGTTACTACTTTCATGTCTATGTTGGATAGGAAATGGAAAGTTTGCAGCAAGCAAGTCCAATATATGACCTACAGGCTGCCCTGCAACCAAGGATAGGTGTCAAATGTCAAAATGCCGGACTACCTACCATGCCTGTGAGGATCTGGAACATTGACTAACCAGAGTGACTTCTACCATTACTATCTGTGTGCTCATGTTGGAGCACAGTGGAGTCAAGGGACTTCCAAGTTAATCTCTTTCAGGTGAGGGTTCCAGGGATCAAACACAAGACATCAGTACATCTCAGCCCCAAATAACAGCTTCACAAAGCTAAGCAAATGCCCAAAAGCTAGAATGATACGTTTGTGGAATTGAGGAAAGAAAGGAGAAAGATTCTGAGGTGGAAAGTATAAGCCCCTCCAGGTGTGTGAGCGTTCAGGTTCCCCCATCCCTAAGGACCTCCAACCACCAGGGATGGAAGGATTTAAGAAAAGTCACCACAAAGAACTGCAACCTGATTGTATATTAGAATAAGACAACTACAACAAAATGAGTCAATTATACTATTTATTAGTGATGGAATCGTTGGGAAACAATCACAACAAAAGGACAGTCTTCTGAATAGTTTGCTTTACTAAAGGAGACATTTCTTCGAAGTATAACATACAAAAGATTGTCAATGTCAGTGAGGAAACCCTTGACTGTATGTAGAGTCAGCAGTGACATTCATGAGTTCTACCCATGTCATATCAAGGAATTACTTTGTAAGGGTGAGGTTTTTGTTTCTAATACCTGTGTCTCAATGATGAACCATATTTTAGCTGGGTTTCGTGGAATAGATTCGCTCATATTGAGATGTATGAAAGCTATTTTTGGTCAGTGGGTGAGCACTTACCCCTGGCTATAAGTGAAGGTGATAAACAGTTTCGCTTCTGAATACAGAAAGCTCTATTCAGTAGTATGCTTTTTCGGTGACATTTCTTTTTGGTCCTTGGCACTTTACCTTCTTCCCTTGGATTTTCAGGGAAGGACAGGGGTACAGGGGAAACTGGCATCGGGGACCTTGGTGGCAGGCATCTTGTTGAGACCACTTTAGCCATTGGTTGAGTTGCTTGGGTAGTAGTAGACTTGGGTGAGGGTTCCTGGCTAGGGTTTAAAATGGAGGTTTTGGAACTCTTTAGGTCATCATGAGCCACAGCATACTGCTTTGAAGTGGATGAACATTTTAGCAATGCTCTAGAGTTCGATTTACTTTTGCCAGCACTGCTCAAGCTCCATTTGGAAACGCTTTGTTCTGGCTTGCCAGAACCAGAGTTGTTTTTTCTCTTGTCTCGATTTTTATCTACGCCAGAGGTCTGGAGAGTCGGCGTTTCAGGAATCTTTGTTGGCTTGGCTTTCAGTGCGATGGCTTTAGAGGAAGAGGGTCGTTCTGCCATGGAAAACATGGAGCTATAGAAAGTGCTTTGTAGCCTTGGCCTCTCTCTCTGTATGGTCATATGTTGTAATCTTTCCAGTTCCAGCAAACGAATTATCAGACGCTCAATGGAACTTTCCGGGGGCTCCACTGTCGTCTTCCAGCTTTCGCATTTGGAGAAGGCAAATCTGTGCAGGTCCAGAGTGTTGAAGGGGGCAGGGAGGAAGTCGGCATATACAGACACTTGGCTCGCTTCCTCTGTGAAAGCTCTGTCCACGTGTTCTATCTTTTCCGGCTTTAAGTTCAGGTCCATCTTTTTAAAGTAGCTGAGCAGAGAGTCATTCATTTTCTCGTTTTCGGACAAATCACTCTCATCTGTGACATTTTCTTCCACTCTGCTGTTTCTGTATTTGAAATTCCAATTTGAAGCAGACAAAGAGTCACCATTGTTGTTTTCCATAGTTGAAAACGAGTTAATATGAAACTCATGTCTATCCTTAAGAAAGTCTCCATCGGCATAAGGCCAGCACAGACCTGCCGGCATTGACTGACCAGGATAAAGAGTAACTTGCTTGCTATATGTCATACCCGGAATACTTGCTAATAAGTGCTTTACAGTGAAGAGCCTGGGACTGTTGGCTGCATTGAAACCAGTTTCCACTGAAGAGTTTTTGAATTCTCTTTAAAAAAGAAAGATTTAATTAACTAATGGCTTGTGGCTTGTTATAAGAATTAAAATGCTATTATGAGGCTGGAAAAATGACTCAGCAGTTAAGAGCACTTGCTCTTATAAAAGAACCTGGGTTCTCAGTTTCCAGTACCCACATGGTAGCTCACAAGCATCCATAATTCTAGTTTCTATAGATCCAGTGTCCTTGCCTTATCTTCATGGGCACTGGGTACTCATATGGCACACATATATACATACATGCAGGCAAAACACTTAGAGATGTACAAAAAAAAAAA
>JADRCC010562495.1:0-13112 GCA_019843855.1 Hylomyscus alleni
ACAGGCAGTGTTCACACATGCACATAATCCAAACTGAGAAAGACCTGTGTAAACATAAAAAGAAATAAAATCAATCTCCTTTTAAAAGAATTCACTAAAAGTTATATATAAATATGCATGCCTGTTTGTATATGTGTATGCATTCTTTCATCAGCTTTATTGTGGTTATGTAATAGGAATCAATAACATACAAAAAGTAAGCATGATTGACATGAAGCTGAGAGTGACAGGAAACAGGTAATTGGATAAAAACGTGGATGCAGTCAGATCTGTAAAAGACAAATGAATGGTGGGCTCAGTTCAAGGAGAGGATGTGTAGTAGGGATAAGCATGACATCTAACCTTGATGCTCAGAGTTAAAGCAAAGCCACATAGTCTCATGGCACCACAGTGAACACTTATCGTTTCAATGTTTAACCTGCTGAGGGCCTGTGTCAAGAAATGCACGTGCCCTGGGCCTCTTTGCCCTGGAAAACATGCACACACAAGGCTTTAGATTTTGTTAATTTAAACCAAGAAAACTGTCACACTTGGCATTGATCAATAAATATTTATGGTGTTTCTACTACAGTAAAGACATCAGGCCCACAGTAGCAAACAGGAAGACAGTGGCCATTGCAGTCTGGGAATCAACAAACCAGAGGGGGGCAGATGCTGATCGAGTAACCACTTGGCCGAACAGAAAATTAACACTGAGATGCGTGACGTGGTGTTCCCAGAACGTTTCTCTTCAGAGCATCTCTTCAGAGCACCAGGGAAGGTATCCTTGGGAAGTGAAGACTGAGGTCGGACAGAGGTATAATGAAGGTGAGTGAGCCGAGATGTGAGGGTGCTGTAGCTCACACTTCTGAAAACTGGGGGAAGGGGGCATGTGAGCACAGTGAATACAGAGAAGAAATCCTTGATGTAGAAGAGACATGAGGAACTGAGGCTCACAGGAATGCAGGGACCAGGCCATAGTAGACCATACAGGCTGTACTGAGGATCTAGATTATCCTAGAACCGCTTGTAAGCCATCAAGAACTTTTAAATAAGGACATAGCTGACTGTACTTGACAGTTCACAAGGCCACTCTCTTGCATGGATTAGAGAGCACAGGTTATATGGAAAAGAAAGAGTTTAACTAACACTTGGCTCTCAGCAACTCTCCTAAATCATCCCGAGGCACAAGAAATGTTTTGAGGTAAAAATGTATCTTTATTGTTTTGTTTCCTGATTCTTAAAATTAGATACACTGAATCATTTTTATTTACTTGGACGTTTGCATTTCTTTCATAGTTTGGCTTCTTGTAATCCAGGTTTTTAAAGTCTTGATGCACTGGTTATTATTACAGATTTGTAAGCATATAACATATTGAGGCATCATCATTTTAATACTTTTCTTGGCACATAATTAATATTTATAAAAGAATATTTATACACACATATACTTTTTAAAAAGCAATTTCTCAAGTCAAATCTGGTTGCATATACCTATAATATCAGCACTTAGATTGGGCTATACAAAGAGGTTCTGTCTCAAAACACACAGGGAGTTGGAGAGGTGGCTAGGTCCTGCTCTTGCAGAGGACCTACCTGTGTTTGGTTTGCAGCACCCAGGTCAGGTGGTTCACAGCTTACAACTGTAGCTCCAGATGATCTGATGCCCTCTCCTGGCTTCTGAAAGCATCTGAACTCACATCATGTTCCTTCCTGTCTGTCTGTCTGCCTTCTCACTTTTAAAAACATCTGATAATGGTCTACACGTACATATAACATCGATCCCCTCTTGAACTTATTCAAGGGACCAGACCTCCCAGAATTAAAATACAATCATTCTAGAGAGTTTAATCCCCTGCCTACTTACTGGTTTTGGAGAACTGTGGCTGCTTCACTGTCCTGAGAAGAGAGTTTCAGTTGAGGGATTGCCCAGATTGCTTTGTGGGCTGGTCTGTGAGGAATTGTCTTGAGTGTTAATTAGTGTAGGAGGGCTAAGCCCACTATGGGCAGCACCATTCCCTCGGCAGGTGGTCCATGGTTAGTAAAGAAAGTTAGATAAATATGAGTTGGAAAGCAATCCAGCAAGCAAGGTTCCATCATGATTTCTGCTTCAAGTTCTTGCTTGAGTTGTTGCCCTGAATTTCCTTGATAATGGACCATGACTTGGAAGTTTAGATCAAATAAACTTTATTCAACAAAGTTGCTTTCTTTTGTCAGAGTGTTTTTTATCACATCAACAGAAAGGAAACTAGAACATTCACCATGATAGAGGTGGCTGATTTCACTTGGTCATAATGCCATGCTATTTTATGATCAGACATAGTGAGGTGATATCACTTTTTAATACTTGTATTGTACCAAACATTTTGCTCTTAAGTATTATGAGGTGTCCCATCATACTGATTTATTTTTGATCATTTAGCTATTATGTCTTCCCTTTCCTATTTTTAAACCACCCTTGCTCTGAAAAGAGTAGACTGCATCTGGTCAATCTTTTCTTAAGCTGTGTGCTCATTTGTGGTACAAATACTCTTGAGTTGCCTCCTACCTGTCCAGCATCCTGTAGGTGCTAAGGATTCCGCAGCAGACATCAGAGCCCTTCCACACCAGCACTCCCAGTCAATCAATACAAACAGATGTGAAATAAACAGAGAACTGGCAGGGAGGGTGTCTTGGTAGCCAGGAAGGTTTTCTGCTAGTGACATTTGCATAGACACTTGAGTGTTATCTTCTGGCTTCTTGGCTTCTCTTTCACCTGGAAGCTCTGAGTCCTGGAGTCACATAATCAGCTTACTTTCCACAGTGTTCCTTCTGCTTTCTGATGTCCCTGGTGAGGGCCTTTCTTCTGCTCTCTAATACCTGGATTCCCAGAGAGCTTTCACACTCAGCTCTGAGCCTGTGCCTTCTGTGCCTCTTCCCTATCTGCTCTTTTCCAGGGCTCCCTGGGCCTGCTCTGAAAACTGACACTGCTTCTTTCTTAAAGATGTGATTTCCAGAGACATGTTCTGTGTCCCTATGTTCATCGGCCCTTTAAGCCTGATCATTTTACTGTCCATTCAGCCTTTTATCCACTTACCATTTTTTCCTTAGTGGCTCCAAGTATATTATTGATATAATCACACCAGCACTTCTTTCTTTCTTTCTTTCTTTCTTTCTTTCTTTCTTTCTTTCTTTCTTTCTTTCTTTCTTTCTTTCTTTCTTTCTTTCTTTCTCTCTCTCTCTCTTTCTTTCTTTCTCTCTCTCTATCTTTCTCTCTCTTTCTCTCTCTCTTTCTTTCTTTCTTTCTTTCTTTCTTTCTTTCTTTCTTTCTTTCTTTCTTTCTTTCTTTCTTTCTTTCTTTCTTTCTTTCTTTCTTGATTTTTTGAGACAGGGTTTCTCTGTGTGGCCCTAGCTGTCCCAGAACTCACTCTGTAGACCAGGCTGGCCTCGAACTCAGAAATCCGCCTGCCTCTGCCTCCCAAGTGCTGGGATTAAAGGCATGTGCCACCACTGCCTGGCTTCAGCACTTCTTTATAGGGTAAATGATCTTGTCATTAGACTAATCTAAACACACAAGAGGTGTAGCTGTCCCTCTACAGGAGCTCAGTAAAAGAGATAGTATGTGTAGGCAGGCCTGCTACAGATAAGAAAGGACCATTTCTACCCCAGCTGTGCTTCTCACCTTCTGTTTGCTGTACAGTGCTCATGGTACAGTGTGGGCACAGGAGAGCACATTCTGCCAGTAGGAAATTTCAGAAGGTTAGTGAACATCTCTGAACCAGAGTTCTTTTCACAACTTAAGCCACTGTTACTATCTTATGATGGACAGAAACAGGGGAAGGACCACCAAGAGAGAAGGACTCTCTAATAACCCAAATTCTGCTTATCCCAGGAGGGTGTTCCGAAGAGCTGGCTTCAGTTTCCATCCTAGGCAGCACAGGAATGAAGGCACAGAGTGAAATTTAATGGGGTTAGGCAATCATATTTCCTACTTTCATTGAGTGACTTTTATGCTGTTATAAATTAAAGGGTAGGACATGCAGCATATACACAAAAGTGTGCTGTTCTGGGGCTGAGGAGATGGCTCAGTCTAAAGCGCTTGCCATGGAAACATGGACCTGAGTCTGATCCCCAGAACCTACATTAAAAATATCTGGGCTTGTTGGCATGATGGTAATAATATCAGTGCCAGGAAGGCCATTCTCTGGAGTGTCTGGCAAGCCAGCCCTGACTAATTGGTGTGTCCCAGGTCCCAGTGAGAGACATGTCTCTAAAAAAACAAGTTAGCCTTTCTGAGGAACACTCCCTGGAGTTGCCCTCTGACCTTCACAAACGTGCACATACAAGTCTCCTCCTTGGACATGGACATGCATTCTGCAACACACATACAATTCAAAGAGTTAAAAACGTGGGCCATTTGCATTAACCCCATCACTCCTGTGGCTAGCCTTTTTACTTGCTGCTTTTCTTGGTATCTCTAAGAGGACTCCCAGAAAGAATTTTGGCTGGGGGGTAGTGGTAGCAGGCATAGATGTGCTATCTCTGCTCACTCAAGAAAGATTTTTTTCTACCCAGATCCTGAAGATGGAGCATGCTGTCTCTGGGGGGAATGTGGTCTCCGTCTGTGGAGGTGGTCAGGCATGAGCCAGGCTATCATTTCCCTAGTGCTACAGCAGTGATTCCAACTGTCTCCAGTCGGGAATAACAAGTGGTTTTCACCTTGGAGTCCAAGTCTGATGGATTGCTCCTGGCTGTCTGGGCTCAACGGGAAAAACATCATGAGCTGTAAGCAAGGTGTGTACCCCCAGCACGGAGAGTGGGGTGGGGGTGCAGCATATAATTGTCATCGCTGGGAGAGAAATTGAACTGGGGGTTTGTCAGGCATGGTCGACACACAGGAGCTGCAAGACGGATGCACCTTATGTCTGCAGCAGAGTCCTTTACTGGGAAATACTGGGAACAACATTAGCCAGAGCTAAGCTTCGGGAAGGACCCGGTAGTGTCCAGAATTGCAAAGTATGCTATTTAGAGGCGATAAATAAGGTTATAATCCCACACTGGTGTTAGCTCCAGAGACTCTACCTCCTGTGGGGCCTGTTGATTTTCTTGACCCTATTTGTTTGCTATTGAGTCTCCGTTTGATTGATATCTATATTTGCCAGTTAATGAGCACTTACTACATACTGCGTTCCACACTAGATCTTACAGACGGTTCAAAGGATGAACAGTTCCAAACTTAACGACTTCCTGAGAAATTAGACTCTAGTGGGGATATCTGCCATTGGCCTTCACGGATATAGCTTCAGACGAAGCAGGAAGTCCTATGGCAGAACCATTTTTTTTTCTCACATAGGATTTATCACATAACAAGTCTACATAGAACCCTTGTCTTTATTTCAGTACATTTTTTTCTTTGGCTATTCCATGATCTCTCGTGGATCTCCTGCCAAAATGCAGCAAGTAGTCCACCTTTCCTACCACCCACTCAGGAGTGGACATGGGATTCAAGCCAGGCCAGACCCATCTGATACATCTGACACCGAGGAACTGTGTGTCCAGGAGGATCGGCATGTGTGTGCAGGCACATGACTATATGTGCCACACTGTATGTGTGGAGGTCCAAGGACAACTCAGGGAAATCTGTTCTTATTCCACTAGTTAGGTTCTAGGGATTGAACTCAAGTCAACAGCCTTTACCATCTGAGCCGTCTTGCTGCCCATCCTTGAGTTTCTTACTGTGGCTGCTTTGGTTTGGAGGATTGGTAACCTCTGACTCCTAACCTGTACGGTACGTTAGCTTGGCACTGATGTTCAGTCCTGTGGATGATATGCAAGCTTCAGGATACAGATTCTATTTAACCAGTGGCAGAACCATTTTTTTTTTTTTTATCTCACATAGGATGGATCACATAGCAAATCAGCAACTGGCTGGTTGAGGGAAATAGACTACAGCCTTGTTCTGCAGACATTTTGAGGCATAGGGATAATACTGAGCTCACTATACATGTATTCTGACTGGTGGCTGAAGGATCTTCTGCTATGAAGCATAGCATTGCAGATATAAGCATGGGCTTTCATGTCTGCAGTGGGCCAGATATCAGCCATGCCATTCCTTATTGGGACTATAGGCCAATCTCTGCACACTGATTTCTTCCTGTGTTGGGTGGATAGTGACAGCACCTGCACAGTTAAAAATAAAGAAGATGATGTGCACAAGAATCAAGCATTGTGAAGTTAGATTATAGTAATCACTTCATAATGGATGTGTATATGTGTTTTCCAAAACCTTGAAGTTCCATGTAAAAGTGAGTTTCACCCTGTAACCTGTCTTAAAGTCTTGTTAATATCTGTGTTGGAAAATAAGAGAGTGATCACATGCTAACTATTTTTAGGAACTCTTCCACTCAAGTGTCCCACACAAGGTTGTTGTGAATCGGTTTCTTCTTCCAGTCTGTGTTTACTGCAGACTGTATTAACAGTGCCCTCTGCTGCCCACAGCACCACAACTTAATGGAAGTTCCCGGGACAGCAGAGGTGGGATGTAAGTCTAAGAATCTGGCTCTTCTAGTTCTCTCTCGCCCTCACACACATCCCTGTTCCATTGCACAGCTCTCTTTTCTCGCCTGTATTTCTTACTGATCTCTGAGTCATCTGTCTCAACCTTTAATTTCAAGACTGTGCCTGGACCCGACCCAAACCATAGATAGATACCCGTGAGGTTGGGCAGATGATAACGTGTGTTTCTCTCACTCTGGATCAACAGAAGGCCGAGATTTGTTCCAGGGCAGCAGAAGCCAATTCTATTTTCTTGTGTTACAACGTGGGATTCAAGTCATGTGTAGGGCTGGCTGAGTGATTTCCTAATTCAGAACAGTGTGCGATGTGGCTCACCATGTTGATTGAGTTCCATTTAGTTCCTCCTTTACAGCCAAGTGTGGTTGTAAGATCCAGGGGACAGAACTCTAAATCTGCTCACTTTGTCATCTGTAGTGGTTACTGTTCCAGTTGGAGAAGAGGATGATGGGAAAATTGTCAAGAAAGCAAGGATAAGGACTCCTGAAGAATTGAGGTTCTATTTGAACTTCATGATTTTAAAGGACTTATAATTCCCATTCTGGGAGTGTGAGGAGGGGAAGTTAGTGACTGGGGAAGTACACAATTCCTGCTGAGTGCAGGCTGAACTAGGGGCATTTTGGAGAGATATAAGTGGCTCTTTGGTCTGTCAAAGAGGACCACCTTGTGAAATTTGAGGTAGACTGATCCTGAGTCAGCGACAGCCCATACCATCATTTTGACAACTGTGAGGTATTGGTCACAGAGGTGGAGACAGGCTGGTTCAGTCTGAATCCATGGCTAGTTAATTTCTCCTACTATGGCACATAAATCCTTTTCTCCTAAGCCTGAGCACTGTCCGTGATAACCTACGTGCGTCATGCACAGGTCACAAGCCAGTTGGTTCCACAGCTGCCTTAGCAAAGTGGTTATGCACCCAAACTCTGGACTCAGTTGGACTTGGGTTTGAATCCCAGCCATGTAGATAAATTGCTTTCTTCCACTTCCTGTTAACTTCCTTTTTCGTCTGCTGGAGTTGTTGTGAGAGTCGAAGTCTATAAACTTCCACGTCTGGCACAGTCTTAGCTGCTGTCTCATTGATGGTGTCGGTGGAAAGGAATTGGCTCACAACTACAGAAAAGGAAACAAGCTATGTAGCCGGGAAAGCAGCAGAGCTGAGTCACAGTCCTCTCCCCTGCCCTGTCAAGGACTGTTCCACTGTGTGGTTCTTGCTAGTCTCCAAGACAGTTATTGACCTGTGCTTCCCAGCCTTACACATATAGATCTATACAATGTCTGTGCAACACGCTAATGTTAAGGTTGAAGTGCAATGTTGTGTGCATGTGTGAGGACCTATACGTATATAATTGCAGGGAATTTAAATAGAACCATCAACTTAGCATGAAAACAAGGACTTTCAAAAGCAAATGCTGCACCAGTATTTATCGGCTGCTTGGGGCCAAGGAAGCCATTGAAGGCAGTGTATTTGGCATAGTGGCATTCTGTTTTCTCTCCAACATGTATAGTTAGTGCAGGTATTTGCTGTGTGTGCTTCCGGGATGGCAGGACCTCCAGGTAATTACATCTTCACTCAAGGGACCTAGGCTATACCATCCAGGAGAGCACTTAACTGACATTGGTCACAACAATAATGAGAGTGGGTGACTGGAATAGCAACAGCAGCAGCTTCTGTGCTAGTTAGGTTTGTCTTCATGGTTGGGATGGAGTCATCAGCACAGAGAGTAGATCGGGAAGAGGGTCCCAAGGCTCCCCAGAGACCTGCTCTGAAACAGAGCTGCTTTCTCTTCAAGGTCATACTGGTCCCTTACGCTTTGCACAACAGCACAAGGATCAGAGGGCCTGAGGGTTAGGATGGACATTCATGGATCCAAGCTGCATAATTCAAAGGGTTTTGAAGAGATTACCAAGGCTCAAGTGTCCTTTACTGCCTCAAGTAAGCCAGTGGTGTGCTGTCCCCAGAGACCAGAAAGGATTAGTCATCACACGGCCTGAGGACAGACCAGAGTTGCCAAGGCTGATATGAATCTGGTCTAAAGGACAAAGGACATGTCAGCCTCGGCAGGAAGAGACTGGGGGTGGGGGCACGGTGCTCAGCTGTATCTGGCTCTTACATTTTGTGAAAGGTCAACAGACAAGTGGCCCCCACCTAGAAAGGCATGCCAGGTTAGACATGATAGTGGCTGATTTGCAAGATGGGGTCCCCAGACTCTCATCACACATAGTAATACTTCTGCCTAAAGATCTAGAAGAAGTAACACAAGGCCCCGGAGACATCTTGGAATTAGAATTACATAGAATTGGCCATGTGATTGTCGGGAAGACATGGCTACCTTTGGAGCCCGGCAGATATGCTATGGATTCTGATTGTACCATTTATGAACTGTGTATGTGGGGATAGATCACTCACGCTCGCTGATCTGTCTTCATTAGCTTCCCTGTCTGTCACTACAGCCACCATAAACATGTGACTCCCAAGCTACTGAAATGTGCCCAGTGTGGCCTGAGGCATCCAGGAAGGGTAAAGACTCCACTTGGTGGCAAACACTAAGTATTTCAGAAAGGATTATGAAAGAACCAAGGTGACAACCCAGAGAATAACGTGCTTCCTGCATGCCTTACTTTTCTCTTGCGGCGATAGCCAGACAAAGGCTACCCAAGGAGGGAAGGAATTTGACTCATAGTTGAGGATGCAGTCATCATGGTAGAGAAGTCAGGGCAGTAAGAACACGAGGCAACTGCTCTCAGCCTGCGTG
The DNA here is from genome assembly GCA_019843855.1 of Hylomyscus alleni. Classification (NCBI taxonomy): domain Eukaryota; kingdom Metazoa; phylum Chordata; class Mammalia; order Rodentia; family Muridae; genus Hylomyscus; species Hylomyscus alleni. The sequence goes on from JADRCC010562495.1 coordinate 9,285, forward strand.
GAGCTGGGATGCAGAAGGTAAGGAAAGCTGCTGATGCGCTTGCCTTCTCTGATTCAGTACAGGACCCCAGCCCACAGGAAGACGCCATTCACAACTACAGTGCATTTTCCTACCTCAGTTAACCCAGTCAAGACAGTCTCTCATAAGCATGTCCAGAGATATCTTTCCTCAATGGGTCTAGGCCCTCTCAAGTTAACAATCAATACATCTCGGTTGTAGATTTTGTCTCTGCCCTTAGTGAGGGACACATGGGTACAAAGTCAGCATGGATGCTGTTTCCAGTACTCCCTGTCACCATTTGTCACACAGAGCCTCTTCCCTACAGGAAAAAGATTAATTATCACCACACAATGACTGGTGTTCCAATTCCCAGTAGGTATATAAATGCTGCTGGTGGTGGTTTGCCTGTAATCCCAGGACTTGGAAAGTGGAGACAGGGAATTCCTAGGGTAAGCTGCAAGATAGAACAGATGATTGGTGGGCTCAGCAACAGATCTTGCCTTAGTAGATAAGGTAGAGAGTAACCAAAGAAGACACTAGATACCAACCTCTGTCTGTATCCACACTCACTCATATACCTACACACAAGGGAACACACACATATACATCTACACATACCACACACATCACACAAATATAAAGGAGTAGAAAATACTTCATTGATGATTTTCTTTATTTACCATAATTTTTTTGTGTCAACATAATAGCATTTCAGACATATTGGGCTAAATATTACCTATTGTTAAAGTTAACCGTATTCATTCTTTTTTCATTTTTTTATTGTGACACCAGAAAATTTTGTTACCTGTGTCACTTGCCCAGAAAATGTCAAGATGCCCATTATCCTATTGGTTAATGCTGATGTCTAATGAGGACCCATCAAAGAAGAGGGACAGTGACAGCAAGTGACACAGACCTCTGCTTTGTGCAAGGCTCTATGCCCTGCTCCTTGACCCTCTCAGCAGACTAACAGGATGACAACTGGTTTATGATACCATTATGGATAAGGGATTCACACAGGACATGATTTGCCCGGTGCCCAACAGTGAATGTGTCAAACTCTCCATTTGGGCTTAAGGACCTAGTTTCTTAACTATTGGCTGCTCACTATAACATCCAGGGTATTCACTGTGGTCTACCCTCATGTATATTGTTAATGATTAAGTGGAGACATGTAAGTGAACACTCTGCTTATGTCCTGATGCTCAGTAAGATCTCCAGAAATGTCTGATGGCCGCTGTTAGTGTGACCATAACAAGGAGATGATGCTGGAGCTGATGGAGGAAGAGTAACAATGAGAAAGGGAAGGGAAGATGGAACAAGGATGTGCAGGAGGGGAATAAGGAGGAGGAGAAGGAGGCAAAGAAGAAGAAAGAGAAGAAGAGGGAGAGGGAGAAGGATAAGTTGAAGGAGAAAGAAAGCCTGGAGAAAATATGGCTGGTTGCTTAAGAGCATTCAGAGCTGGACTGGTGAGATGGCTCAGCGGTTAAAAGCACTGACCGCTCTTCTGAAGGTCCTGAGTTCAAAGCCCACCAACCACATGGTGACTCACAACCATCTATAATGAGATCTGTTGCCCTCTTTTGGGGTGTCTGAAGACAGCTACAGTGTACTTACATATAATAAATAAATAAATCTTTAAAAAAAGAGCGTTCATTGCTCTTGCAGAGGACTCAGGTTGGGGACTTCTCTGATGCCCTTCTCTGGCCTCCTCAGGTACCTACATTCAAGTAGGTATGCAACAAACACACATAAATATAAAGAAGTTGAGAGTGGAAGAGGCAAAATAGGAGGAGGGTGAAGAGGAAGAGAAGGAGGTATCATTGTCCCGCTGGGCATCAGACCTGTCTTGGTACTTCTGATACTACATTCTATAATTTAATGCTCACAGCAAGCCTGGCCAGGCCTCACCCTTATTCACTAGCCTCTCATTCATATGTATGTGTGTGTGTGTGTGTGTGTGTGTGTGTGTGTGTGTGTGTGTGTATTTGCTGGACCATATTTGCTTTCATCAGTCTTGCCCTTAAATATTTACTTCTACTTGAGGACTCTCTACCTTGCCCCATTGGGTGTGTAAGAAGTTGGCTATGGCAAAGGGGTTGCTGCTGGGAACCAGTGAGAGATGAGCTAACGAGATGACAGGGTGGGGCTGGGATTGGGTTTTTATAAGAGCTTATTTTAGCTTCTGATTCACCCAAGGAAATTGTGAGCAAGCCCTGTTCTCGTTTAGATGCCATGTGTTCTAAGGAAGGTGTGACCAGCTGTTGGAAAGATTGGCGAGGGTAGGAAAGAAAACAGCCAGGTAATGGACCCTCAGGGAGACCTCAGGTCTGAGTCAGTGAAAGCCATTTGGAGCCAAAGGGTGGTGTTTTCCTTTAAGGAATTTTAGAGGTTTATTTGATGCAGTTGGTTGTGTTGCAGTGTTTAATTATATGGAAGAATCAAGCAATTACCGTGACCTAAAAAGCCTTGAAATGAGAAATATGGAATCACAGTGGTTTCTGTTTACCTTGGGTTTGGAAACCTCTGGTGACAGAATTCATGCCCGATCACGGTCAGAGACACATGGGTACAAAGTCATTAGGAAAACTGTTCCTGTTAATCTCTGATTAGTCAACTCAGAACCTAGCCTCTCTTATTTGAAGGCCAAGACATATTCCTATCACATACAAGAAGTAGATGGTGAGGGTCAACCTTCCTCACCATCTAGGTAAGGTCAGGTTCAAACTGAGTGTTACAAGAACCCTCATTCAGTCTTCATGCTACCTCTCTGAAGTGTTTTTTAGCCTTGTTTTATAAGGAGAATCAAATTGTTGTGTTGGCCTATTTTATTACAAGTTGACAGAGCCAGAATCCCCAGCTATGTTGATTTGACTCCCAAAGCCATATTGATCTACCCCTATCCCACCATCATGAATCCTTTTCTTTTGGCCACATATCATGATCAGAGCCTTCTCTATTTAAACCAGTCTCATTAACAAGACCTTCCAGAGATCAGAGCTGACTCACCTCTGCTAGCATCCAGGGTAAGCCCTGAGAGTCTCCTGGAAGGGGCAGAAATAATTGTTCTTATGTTAAATCCAACTTGGCCATGTTTTGAAGTTAAGTGGGAAAAAGACAGATAGATGTTCTAAAAACAAGTCAGTTTCCTAAGTGTGATTAGTAAAATGAAATGAGATAGTTGTCAGTAATTTGTGCTGTATATATTATAATATACAGTCTCATGCATGCAAATATATAGGTGTGACTGTATATCGATATCTTGATATACAGATTGAGTTTTACATGTTTTGCTGTCTGTATTAGTTACTTTTGTTGCTTTGAATAAATATCATAACCAACATCAACTTACAGATGGAAGAGTTTATTTGTATTTATGATTTCAGTGGGATCAGTAGCATAAGTGTTTGTTGTGGTAAAGGTGTTTCAGCCAGCAGCAGACATGGCGGGAGGAACAGGAAAATGAGAAATCACATATTCTACCAGGAACAAAAAATCAGAGAGAGAGAGAGAGAGAGAGAGAGAGAGAGAGAGAGAGAGAGAGAGAGAGAGAGAGAAGAGCAGATTAGAAATAGGATGGGTTTATGAATCCTCAAAGCCCACCCCTCGTGATGTACTTCCTCCTACAAGGCTGTACCACCTCAAACTGCACCATCAACTGTGCACCTAGTGCTTAAATGCCTGAGCCTATGGGGGACATTTTTCAAACAAACTTCCACAGTACTTATTATTTTTGATAACTATTAACTTTCTCCACTAGGCCTCTGAAACCATTCAATGTTGGTTTGTTGCTCTTTTTAAATTAAACTAATTAGGGTCTGGGGAGAA
>JADRCC010562496.1:0-10385 GCA_019843855.1 Hylomyscus alleni
AAAAAAAAAATATCACGAATACTTGGCTTTGCACAGGATGGGTGGTAAATGAGTCAGGGACATATAGATTGATGGTGGTAATGCTTTCTGGGGTGTTCTTGCCAATTAAATTTTATTTCTAGAAGAGTTTGGACAGGTCATTTAGAGGGCTGTCATATTATTCAGTAGAAGGATATACTATAGCCTCCATTTGGTCTTAAGTACTACACAATTTGTTCACAAAGTAATTTCAACAAAATTTCAAATTCTCTCATTATTAGGGAAGGTACTGCTCTATGAATTGATTATGTTTTTATCACATTACATTCTGATTGTTTTATGCTAAATACATCTTCAAGAGACATTGATAATGATATATATACTCTCTGAACACATGTATAATATAATAATATATACATTCAATACATGATACATGGAATGCCATTTTTGATGAGTGAAAAACAAAAAAAAAGAATTTTATAATTAAATAAGAAACCACTTGTCATGAAATTAAAACTTTTATCTAAAGTAAAATTCCCTGTGGAAATGAGGTGGCAGAATTTTTTTAGAAGTACTAAAAATTAGTACATCTACTTGATCTTAACCGAGTAGGTTAGTTCTCAAGTTCTATCATTCCAGAAAAATATGTTTCCATACCAAGGGCCTCTTTGTGCTTCCCCTGCCTCAATTCCTGGACTCACTGTTCACTCTGCTTTCTGGGTACTGAAGGACTGGTCATTATTATACATTGAATCCTGAAAATGAACTTGAGGTGGCAAAATTGTGCTATGTCAGGGTTTAAAGCCTCTGTCCGGGATTCATTGGGAAGTGGGAAAGAAATTAAGAGGAAAAAAAAAGCTTTAGAATACTGGAGAAGAGACCCAGGAGAACCAGTTTATCCCTGAAGACAATACTTGTGAATCACTAGAGGAAATGGTATCAGAGGTCGTGAGATAGTCCAACTTGGGTTACAGAAGATGTAAAGCTACCACAGGCAAGAAAACATTGTAAGATGAAGCAGTTATGATATGTGTCCAAGCTAGGACCGAGTGTCTGTGCAGTGGGACAAAGTAAGCAAAGGGTGGAGGATGGGGTTGGAGAAAGTAGAATATGGCATTCCTCCAAATGAGGATCTCGCTATTGTGAGCTACTTGTGCCTGAGGCTCTTACAATGGCCACCTCTCCGGGAGGACTCTTTCCTGCATGCAGGCTGCACAGAGTCGATTCAGCTGAGGAAGATGTAAAGCTGTGTCTGTGGATGCCTGTGTAAAATGATGCCTCGAATTTCAATAGATCATTGATATAAAATAGCAACTGCTCTTATTATATCTCCGCCCTTCAAAAATGCTGATTAAGAATTCAGGCCAGCGTCTATTCATGTATAAAGGGGACAGCAGACAGTATCTGATGGCATGGGGTGCTTTCTCATACGTAAACTAGAAATGTAAATGACCAGAGTCTTGCTCTTATGTTCATTGTCTAAGCATGAAACCAGGGATGTATTTTGAAACATAATTGGAAATGTTTTGTGAAGTTCCTTGTTTTTGTGTCTGGTGACAGCTATTTCTTGTGTAAGGTTAGAGGCTTTATATTTTTGTACCCTAACTAATTCCCTTCCTCTGTAGCAATAGCTTTTAATATTATTTAATTTATAAACTTTGGTATTATGTTACATTATAATTTTTTGTTTATTTATTTTTGGTACCTGTGTCTGTTTTTCCTAAAACAAAAATAAAACAAAAACAAAAAAGACAGTTTGGTATCAAATATTACACAAATTAGGCATTTTGCATTTTCTGAGAACTATTTTTTGGTTTTGTTTTTTTGTTTTTTTTTTTTAAGACAGGGTTTCTTTGTGCAACCTTGGCTGTCCCAGAACTCACTCTGTAGGACAGGCTAGGCTTTGAACTCACATAGATCTGCCTGCTTCTGCCTTCCAAGAGCTGAGATCAAAGGCATACAACAACAACACCTGATATCCAAGAGCTATTCTTAGTTATAGGAATAAAGAGCAATGACCAAGATAGACTTCCATGCTAAAAAAAAGAAAAAAAGAAAAAGAAGAAAGAAAGAAACAAAGAAAGAGAGAAAGGAAGAAAGAAAGGGAGGAAGAAAGGAAGGAAGGAAGGAAAAGAAGAGTTTGAATTAGGTATCATGGTGCATAGTGGCCTGATGCTGAAGTCTTCAAAAGCCATTACTAAGGATATTCCTCTCTTTTTATAAACATGTCAAGAGTCTTTGCTATACTCTGCATACCATGAGTGATGAACATGCACATTGCCTATCAATAAGACTGACATACGTCTATCAGGTTTAAGCTCCTTCCTCTCAAGATCCCTTCTTGGCTACACTTTTACCATTTGAAGCAGCCTGATGTAATGGTGTAATGGTGAGGATCACGGGAAACCTTTGTGAAAGAGGCTTGAGGCTGGTGCTACAAAGTATCCCAGGATGCCTTGAGAGCGTTACTGTGAGTTAAAGCAAAGAAGACGCATGATGTGAAAGAACTGAAGATCTCCTCCTTGCTCCTGTAGCTATGAGAATTCAGAACCGAGCAGCAGAGGAGAGGAGGAACTAGAACGTCAAATGAGCTTATGTGTGGGCCCTAATTGTCTTGGGCCTCACAAAGGGCTGCACCACCAGCCAATTAGACAATGGCTCTCACTCCTCCTGCCAGTTTAATTGCCAGTTTGGCTTCTGAACAAAGAAATCACCATCCAGGCAAAAGTATCTTTGCAGTGGAAGGTCAAACCCCTTAGGAAAGGTTTTATCCTGTTTTTTTGTTTTTGTTTTTGTTTTTGTTTTTGCTTTTTGTTTCCATGTTTTTTAAAAATACTTACAGAAATAAGATTTTTCCATTTTTATTTTATTTCATTGTATTTAAGGAGATGATGGATCCTTATATAAAGTTTTAACACCAAAACCAGGTTTTAGAGATTTAGACAGTAGTTGTAACTCAGATTAGATAGCAGTAGTAAGTCAGATATTGGTAACAAAAGAAAGAAGAGGAGGCAGGAAGGCAAAGCACCATTGTGAAACTACACAGGCGCACAATGAGCTCCTTTTCCAGAAGCTGTGCATATTGGGCACATCTCTAGATGGGCAGCAAGAATATCACATAGGACTTAGTTAAAAATACAAACTCTCTGGTCCCATTGTAGGCCAAAGGGGCAGAAAACCTGCAGCTGAGTCCAGAAATCCTCATTTATAAAAAGACCTGAGAAGATTCTGGTATTGCTTATAGCCCGAGAGCATCTGGTTTCATTCGTGCAGAATAAATAGTTCTATTCCCTTAGGATGGATGCGACGCTTGTCACAAACGTGAGGAAGACTATAGTATCCACACTGTAAGTACAGATGTGTGTTAATAGCACTCTGTTTCAGAGGAAATGCAAGGCTCTTTCGCCTGTTTTAAGATTTTCTATTGTATTAAGAAGCAAGCAGAGAGGTGCAGTGAGCTATTTAGGTAATTATGTAGAAATAATGAAGTTTGTTCTGGCAAAAAAGAAGTCTATCTCATGGAAAAGCCTTCAGTAATATTCTGTCTAGACCAAATATTCATTTTAGGGGCAAGACACACAAAAGAAAATTACCTTCTTCATCAAGCACAAGGGAAATGATGTTTTAATTCTGCAGAGAAGTAATTTTGTTTTCTTGGAGAAATGGGCAGACTGATATTAATAATTGAATTTACTTCTCAAGTATAATGATGGCTGCTCTGGTTCTTACGAAGGTTGAAAAAAATAGGGAGGGAAAATGAAGTTGAGAGGGCTGAGAAAAATGGCTTGCTTGGCAAAGTATTAGCACACACGCACAAAGACCTGGGTTCAGATCCTGGCACACGTGTAAAGCCATGTGCTGTGGTGTGTATCTGTATTCCCCAGGTCAAAGGAGCAGGACTGGGCACACTGAAACTCATTGGCCAGCAGCCTAACCAGAACAATGTAAGACACATTCAGCAAAAGAACCTTTTGCTTTTGTCAGAAACAAAAATGTATCAATGTGCAACTACAATAGAGGGTGTGATCACTTTCTACATAAAGGAGAAGAAAGTTGTTATACAGGCAGTGCCCACTTCTAGACTCCAGCACATCAGGCCAGGGTAGGTATTAGGGAGGAGACGCTGCAGCTTACCCGATGAGAAGAAGTTAACTGGGCAAGGGCAGAGGAGACAGAGTCAAAGGCATATGCAATGTTCTAAAGTGGACATGTCCTAACATATGACTTCTACCTGGTGGATTCTGGGGTTGGGAGGACGTGGCACAGAGTCTGGAGAACTACAGTAGATAAGGCAGGGGATTTTGTACCAAGAAAAAGGGAACTTTGTGGTTTAGGATTTGTGAGCAACAGAAAGACTGGATGGCATTCTGTGCTGGAATAAAGGCCAGTAGGGACATTGGCCCAGTAATTCAGACATACGGGTATAGCCTGAACCAACTCCAGAGTACTGAAAATAAAAAGGTTAAGAAATGCTATCCTTTGGGTCTTTAGACCTGGTAGTTCACTGGATTTAAAGGCCGGAGAGGGAGAACTACCTGTCATTCATTCAGGGCTGGTGGATGCATGGAAAGCTGTGTCCTCAGGTAGGGGAGTCAAGAAAGAGCAGGTTTTAGGAAGAGCTCTTCCATTGCTTTCTCCTGAGCAGTTTCTGAGACCCGTGTAGCTGATCAACTGGCGAGGCAGGGAGAAAGCAACACAGGCCTGGACCTGGAATAACCTGACACTCCTGCTCCCATTGTTCTCTCTAAGCACAAAAATAAACCCCAACACCTCACAATGCAGAGGCTAAGGCCGAAGGCCCTGCTTTCTGTGCCCAGTGACACCACACACACCCCTGCCCAGTGAAATGGGGCCTACTCCAGATACCAGTTTTAAATATTGCATGCATTTCAGAACTGCACAGTTCTGAAACAAATAAAAATGAAAGACAGCTAGAAAGCAATTTGGTTTGTTCAATAAAATCTACTTACCAAGAAGCCAGGTCCACCGTCTGTCAGTTGGAATTATATCTCAACAACAGAGGATGCCAGAGAACTTGGAGTGTAAGAGAACTCCTAATTCTAGTTAGGAATAATTTCTTGTGATAAGAAAAAAATGTATTTGCTGTAGATTTTTTGTTTGGTAAAAATAATAATAAAAATAAATGAACGCTATGTTAACCAGAGTGAAGTAGGTACTCCCATTTTGAGAAAGAAAGACTATACACATCTCCATATTGATGTTGGACACTGCATTTTGAAATAGATTATTTTTAATTAGAATGGGATTCCCTTTTATCATATCAAGGAAGAACTTAAGATGCCACATGTTTATTGAATAAAACTGGTACAAATGTCAAACCTTCACAAGAAGCAAAATGCTTCTCTTCATGGATATCTGATATCCTGGACATCTATGTACTACATCCAGGGTAGGTGTTTTCTTCTTGGGTTTGAATTATCTTAAAACAAATTCACCTTGAGCACTTTCAATATTTCTTCCTTTTTTTTTCTTTATGCCTTCTGGTATTCTTTTCTTTCTCTATAGTTTCCTTGTCCTATAAAATTTAAAAATAATTATATTAGTGTGCGGGAAAATATCTCAGACCTGCTTTTCGACATTTTGATAATTTCAGAGCAGTCTAGTTACACATCTGCCAGCATTTCCACTTGCTAAGTTTCAATTACCAGAGCCTTTCACAAAACTCGGTCCAAACAATGTAATCCTGTCTTAGGACATCAACTTGACAGACGTGTTCATTGTCTACGGGCATGTTTAGAGTCTTCACTGAATATAAGGAACCGGAAGATAAGATCCACTTAGCAATTTCAGGATTTTCAGGACCTGCCATTTATAAGCATAAAGAAAAACTATACCTCCTCCAAATGAGTGTTAACATTTATTTTCATTTTTTGCCCTTCTCTGTGTATACACACATATAACTCTATATTCTTATCTTGAAATAATAAAGAAAACATATTAAGTATAATATGACATAGAGGGTGTTTATGAATGACAGCTTTAAGGTCTTTAGTATCCACATGTTGATGTAGGTTATACATGTGAATGTGGAGAAATTAAACCATGCTGTCATGTTTTTTTCAATGGTTTGTATTAAGGGTTTATTCCCTGTAGGAAATGTTGAAAATGCTTGTGCTGATGATAGGATTCAACTAAGTACCACATCCATGTGCTCTCACATGTATCACCTCATGTAGTTTTACGAGGTCAATATAGTAGCATGACCATAGATACACAAATAGGCTGAGTGAAACATAAATATCAAATTGAAAAAGCTTCACATATTTTTCTTATCCACTTTAAATCACTTGAGGAACTTTTAAGAAATCTGATACCCAGATCAGGTACCTGATTCAATGGCACTGGAATTTTTGGGAAGAGGAACTAAGTAACTATTTATTTTTAATGTCCCTAACATATCTTCTACTGTATAGATTATCCAACTTCCTTTATAGATATTATGTGTTAGGAACTATGCCTTCATGTGCCCTTCCTGTCAGAAATACCACTTTCTAGTCAACCTCCTCACCCCCACCCCCAGTGGCCATTTGAACTAGTTGGCTATGTGACGAAGGCAGATATTTTGCATGGTTACCTGTGCAAAATAAGGGTCATACCCAAATTATAAATAGCAAAGCTCTACCCTGTTTTTTTTTTTCATTTTCCTCTGCATTACATCAGACCCAACTCCTACCTTCCTCTGGTTTCCACCACTACCACCACTATCCCTGCTGGGACTTGGCCTTGTCAGAATTTTCTAAAGATTCAGGTTAGAGCCTATGACTAAGGAATTCATTGTCTCTCCACTGCCTGCACCTTGACTTAAAACTATGTGGTATAAGCCATCATTTGCAGGGTCACCCTATGAGGCTTCATGGTGACTAGGTATGCCATTCTACTCTAATTCATCTTCAACCTCATTCTGGTCCATGGCAAGTGTTGTGGTAAATTTTTAACCCAATTTACCAAATCAATCAATTCACAACTCAGTTAATTGGTATACATACTACTCGCCTAGATTGGGCAGATCTACCACTACACTACTCTATTCCCATCTATTAGATCCCATATGATTTCGCCAAGCCTCGTGCTTCAGCTCCATCTTTCTTCCACCTTGTCCTCCTTCTTTGTTGTCCCCTCCAGTCTCCTCCCTGCCCCAGTCTTCTCTCTCCCCTTCTCCCCCAAATTTTTCAGCTCTACCTTCCCTCCTGTTGCCCTATCATCAGCCTTAGCCTTTATTTGAAAAGTTAAGGTGGGGAAGAAGTTTCACAAGGCACCTGTAAATGTGATTTTCTCCTCCTCTGCAGTGCTTTCCAGGAGAGGAGAACTAGCATCAAAATAGGAGACCAGGGCTATCCACAACAAGCAAGGCCCTTCTGCTCAGGGCCACTACTGATCCATGAAGAGTTATCTGTTGCATCCTTTGGGGCTTTGTCCTTTTGGCTCCGCCATTATTGAAACCATCATTATATGGGTAAAACTGTATTTCAAATTACTAAAATGAAGGTACAGATAAGGCAATGTGTGTGTGTGTGTGTGTGTGTGTGTGTGTGTGTGTGTGTGTGTATGATGTAAACCTATCATGAGGAAAATATCCAAAATTTCAAACATTTGGGAACTTTTGAAAATACCAATTATATCAGAAAGTGTTTGCCTATTTGATTTTCTTGTTTTGTTTTGTTTTGTTTCTAATGATATTCTTGCTGTAGAAGGGTTTAATCTTTGAGAAGTAGATCTAAGATCTAACTGAAAGATGCTCGCAGAACAAGGCAGATTTCAACTAATACGTGAAAAGTATTTCAAAATATTACAAACCACTCTTATTTCACACAGGTAAGTTATGTGAACTGTTGGCAAATGAAAAAAAAAAATTGTAGGTTTGGGTGGCAGAGGAGGCTGTGCTCCGTTTTCACCCGATTCAAATGTCTAGTTTTCAAGATAAACTGCTCACAAGACGTCTGGCATCATCTCCCTAGCTGGTGACTCAATTTTATTTGTAGCTTTTATAAGAAAATGCACTTTTTATCCATACTATCCATGGTACGAGTTTGGCCTTCATTTGCTAACATCATGACAAGATTGAGGGGGTGAGCACACCTTGAGGAGCTCTTCTTGTCAGGGTCTCTGATTCTGAAGGTGTGTCCGAGTTATATCTTTCTGACGAGTCCCCAGTGCCATGTGGGGCTGCTTGTTGGTATCTACCCTGTGAAGACTCTCTCCATTAGTCATCGCATCTATTGAGTCTTCCCTACAATATGTATGCATGTCGACTAACAACAAATAGTCTGCTACCAGCCAAACCTCTTGATGCTTCCAAAGAGCCATATATAGTCATAGACTCAGAGAAGCAAACCACATCTATATAAAGATTGTCTTGTTGTTTGGTCTAGTTTTAGTGTATTTAATTACATCAATCTTGGAGAAAAAGATTTTCTAAACTTGGACTCACAGATTTTTTTTTAAGACAATGAAACATTTCATATTAAATCATTGGGTTTTACAATTGTCATATTATTATAAGCATATGAGCTTTAGGCAAACACTACTGATGTGATGTTTTAGGAGATTTTAATAAAATTGGCAATAAAAGTAGAAGGGTTCATTCTTGCACAAATATTCTAAAAAAAAAAAAAAAATTAGGAATTAGCTGTAGCCAGGCACCAGGATCATTTGTTCTATGTATTTGATCAGTTATAATTTTCTATAATAGTCTCTAGTCTCTGTTGCAAAAATAAGATCCTTAGTTGAGTAGTGAGAGGAACAAGGATAAATATTTATAATGCAGTTAAGGATTATGCTAGTTTAGTGAAGTGGCAGTTGTAGGATTTCCTCCAGGATCTTTGACCTCACTAGCCCTTGGCTCAATTTCTAATGCTGGACACAATTTCCCTATTGTTCAGTGACTCACAAGTTCAAGCAGAAAGCCATTGGTTACTACCAAGGTATGAGTGCCACTATTGTCCCCTTAGGGTTATCATGCCATGCTGGCCATTATTTTAATTCATGGGAGTCATAACTAGTGGTTGGTCTCCTCCTTTGGAAGATTTCAGAGTTTTCAGGGAAAGGATTTTTACCTCAGATCCTCCAGTTCCTGTGTCTGAAGCTCATGGTTTCTTCAGCAATAGGGCATTAACCTTCAGTCTGTGTGAGACAACCAGGATAACAACAATCGCCTATAATATTCTGGAAGTCTCCTGGACATGCTGACTCATCAGTCAGAAACTCATCCGTAGCATACATATGCCTGATGTTGGGGGTTTTGTTAATAGTATATGGCTCATGCGGGAAGCATTGCTGGCCCAGTTTATAAAATTTCATTTAAACCATACATGCATTCATTTAGACATATATACTATATGTAGTTTTTTAGTGAATACATAATAATGTAATTCCTTATGACATCTTTCAGATATCTTTGTTTTTATTTGACCTTTCTCACTAGTTCGCATCTGTGTTGACCTGTCACCTTGTCTTTGCTATCTCTCTGCTTCCTAGTTTTCCCATCTCTCCTCCAAATCACTTGAAGTCTTTGACTCCCCTCTTGATTGTTCTTTCCCTCCCCATGATACCATTTTATTTCCCTGGCTTCTACAGTTATTCCATGTTATATCCTTACATCTGAAGGTTTGGAGTTTAGGGACACAGATGAGAGAATGCATGAAATATGTGTCTTTCTGGGACTACGTTAGCCAACTCCATAAGTTCATTCTTGTTCCATCCATTTAATCTTTATGATTTCAGTTTTCTTTACAGCTGAATAGTATTCCACATGATGTATGTACCACACTATCACATCCATTCACTAGATGAAGGACACTTAGGTTGATTCTGTCTCCTAGCTAATGTGAATAGAGCAGCCATAAACATGGATGGGCAAGTGTCTGTAGACTTAGATGTTGAGTCTTTAGGCATAAGCCATGGAATGGCATAGTTGGATTAAATGGACACTTCAGGTGCAGACCATCCAGTGGTGTTACATGATTCATTTTTTAATATCATCTTTAAAGGACATTAACTATACCAGAATACTGACCTAGCCCTCAGTACTATATGGTGATCTAGGGAAAAGACTTGAAATTCAAACAGTTGTCATTTTAATTTCTTACTAAGTAAGCAAAAAACCTTGTCTAAACAACATCTTCTGACTTTTGATAGCTACTGAAGAAGACATGAAAAAAACGAGATGTTATTTAACTCATACCATAATTTAAAAAAAAAAAAAGAGTACTTCACCTTAGAGGTTGTTCTAAATCAAACAAGTTGAAAACATTCAGATGAGTGGGTTTGAACCATTGGTTTAGCAGCATTATCATTCAATATCTTATAGCATCACAAGTATCTTGGACTGCCCTTGAATCTGCATCCTTGCTGTAGTAAATTAAGCTTGCAATTATCTTATCATCAGA
>JADRCC010562497.1:0-11244 GCA_019843855.1 Hylomyscus alleni
GTCTGGACATAAGCTCAGTGGTTAAGAATGCTTGCTGATCTGACAGAAGAGGGACCTACACACAAACAACTATAAATCCAGTTTCACAGGATTTGACACTGTATTTAGGACTCCTTTAGGGTATTCACACGAAAATGTGTGCTCATATAAACATAAAATAAAATAAATTAAAAAATACAATGACTTTAAAATATTGCCACTCAGTTAATATTTTTATAGTACTATTTTTGAGTAAGTGTATTGGATATTTTTTCCACTTGAGAAGTATCACCAAACTGTGATTCATGAATTTAAAACTGTTTTTAAATATGTGTGTGAAGGCAAGGTGGCTTATAGGTACAGATATTTGTTTAAAAACAAGAGAAACTTCCTTTGAATCCTAGCCCCTACCTCATATAAAATTTTGTATATATTTTGTATATATATGTATATTTGGTTTTGGTTTTTTGAAACAGGCTTTCTCTGTGTAGCCCTGGCTGTTCTGGAACTCACTCTATAGGCCAGGCTGGCCTGGAACTCAGAAATCTGCCTGCCTCTGTCTCCCAAGTGTTGGGATTAAAGGTGTGCACCACCACTGCATGGCAAAATTTGTATATTCTTATAACCTAGAAGGTGCTTAGAGAACAGAAACAGCTTGATGGCAGATAGCATAACATTAGATTCAGAGAGAAAGACAGAGAGAGAGAGAGAGAGAGAGAGAGAGAGAGAGAGAGGGAGAGGGAGAGAGAGAAGGAGAGGAGAGGAGAGGAGACGGGAGGAGGGGAGGGGGAAGGAATACCCGAAGACATCCTCAGACCTCCTATGCATCTTTCCCTTTTTATTCTCTGTGTCTATGTCTCTGTTGACTGTCTGTTTCTTCTACTTTCTCTCATGTTAATATGTTTCTTTTTATTTTTTAATTTATTGCTACAATTATAGGCAAACTAGAAAAATGTTCAATAAGCAGAGTACTGTGTTATTCAAAATAATAATAGTTGTAACCAAATTAAATTTAACTGGTCAATTTTTTCTTATATTTTAATCAGTGGACTTGTTTCTTTATGTGAGTATCACTCTGCATTTTCTCAAAAAGTATTTTGTAATCAGTAGAGTTTCCATTTTGTGTATTGAGATAGTTATATTCCAAAGGATTTGAAGACCATTTTCCAAGGCACCAAAGATTCATGCCCAGAACTTGAAAAAGGTCACTCAGGACATGAAACCTTCATGCAATACATTCTAAAAGTTTTTGGAACCTCAAGTTCAGTGTAGATTTAAGAGGAAGAATAAAGAACGTATTGTTCTTTCTATTAGGAGATAAGCTGGTAATAACCACATGAAATATCTTCCTTCCACTGAGGAACATGGACTTTGGACCTAAATCCAGGAGGTGAATGCTTGGTTCATCACTTACTGCAACATCTTTTGACCTCTAGTGACTCTGTTCCCTCAGTTACAGCATTAAAAAAATGTTTTTATAGTCTGTTTGGACTGTTGGAGACTTAAATAAATTTAAATTCAACAGTTATTATTCTTCTCATATGGAGTAGATTAAATGAATATTTTCATTGTAATTACTACCAAAATCAATATTAGATTTTAAAAGATCTCATTAACCCCAAACCCCAAGAATAATAAAGGAGGTATCAAATAACAGTAAGAAACTTCTCTATCTGTATGTAAGCATTGATCTACCTTATTTTATTTTTTATCTTCTGTGTTTGAGGAATACTGTCAATTAAGTTTTAGAGATTATAAGACATCTGATAGTTATAACTGTATGGCTTTAGTCATTCATTTATGAATGCTGTATAATTAATTCCTGTAGGTATTTTTGTGGTATGCTTGATTCCTGAAACACTGTGTGATGTGGTTTTGTTTGAAAAACTGTTCTGTATCAGAGACTTTTGTCTGACCTGTGTATTATTGTAATCCTTTTCAGTAGAATTAACTGGCTTTCATGCTCCTTAACTTTCAGTGCCTTGTGGGGGAATTTTAACTAAGCGCAAAGGGACTATTTTGTCTCCTGGATATCCTGAGCCTTATGACAACAATTTGAACTGCGTTTGGAAGATCACAGTCCCAGAGGGAGCTGGCATTCAGGTAAGGATATTTATTTACTTTGTCTTATTTTTTTTTATTTTATATTTGGAATTAATATTTTCAGCAATGACAAACTGCATATTATTTCTTAAAGTTCAGCAAATAGTTGAATTGACAAAAGTTTAATAGAAATGTATTTACTATTAGTATTTTTTACCTGAAAGCACAGCAAAATCTAGTTTTCAAGAAGACAATAACAAAAACAAACCAAATTCTTCTACTACATATAATAGAGTCTTGAGATAAGGAGCTCAAGGGTTTTTGTGTATCAGAGACTCAACAGAGTATTCTCTGGCCCAGATTATTTCCATCAAAAATAGGCAAGGCTAGGGTGAGTGAATTCTCCACAGACACATTTCCAGTAACTTATTGCAAGTAGAACTCATCTCCTAACGTTTCATATCTCTGAATAGCACAATGACTTATGAACACGTAAGTAGAGTAATCAATTGAAGAAGTCAGAGCTCTCAAGATGCAATCACCTCTTAAATGCACTGATTTTGAACATTGCTGTCTAAGAATAAGTCTTCAGAATAGGGTATTGTGAATATAATCTAAAAAAAGACCCACACAGTAGGTATTAATATTAAAACATGACAATTGATGGCACAAAACTAAATGGTATATTTTCAGACTATTAAATTCAAGGTTCCTAGATAGATGAACAAGTAAATGTACTCATTGCCAAGCCTAATGATCTTGGCTAGATCCCTTCTTCACATAAAGGAAAGAGATAATCAGCTACTGCAAATCTCCTTCACATATACATATAAATATACATACAGACACAAACACATATGGAGAGAGAGAGAAATACAGAGACAGAGACAGAGAGAGAGAGAGAAAGAGAGAGAGAAGGAAGAGGGAGAGGAGGAGAGAGAGGGAGAGAGACAAACAAATAAATACATGAATAACATGATTACAAAAATATTAAAGATATCTATGGGTGTGGAATACTACTACTGCATCTGCAAGCAACCAGTAGTCACACTCCTAAAGAAAATTGAATTTTATTTTCTTAGCAACTATCAATTTTCAATAACTTCCAGGTAGGGATGAAGCCTCAGGAACTTCTTCTTCCACACTGGATTCTTGAATGGTTTGATCGTGTACAGTTCTCATGTAAGATACTGTAGCTGCCGTGAGTTTACACATGCAATGTCTCCATCATTCCATAGGATTCTTCCCTTTGCTCTGACTTTTACACTATTCTTACTCGTGTTTTTAAAATGTTCCCTAATCTCTGGGGTTGGGGTTGAAATAGATGTTCCATCTTTAGTTGAGCACCCCTACTCTTTCATAGCCATTTAGTCTTACCTCTTCGTTCAGATGTGAAACCTCTATAGGAATCACTGAAAAAGCATGATTCTTTGAACACAGTTGAGAGAATCAGTAGAATATGGGCCTAAAGGTAACTATATAGCAGGCAATTTGACAACATGACATTGAGTGAAAGAGCAGGAACAGGTTCCCACTATGGCCAATGACCTCTCCACGCTGTAGTTTTTGACTAGTTTCACAGCATTAGGCACAAATTCCCTCTGAGGGGCAGACCTGGAATCCTACTAGGAAACAGTTGACTACCCTGTAGCCACCATGCCAATATTGTAGCAGTGGCTTCATCAATTCAGGCACATTGGTATTACAGCATTCAGACCACAATGTTGAATAAAAACAATGATTTTTTTTTTCTTTTTGGCATCCAGAACTCTGCATGACATAGTTCCAGTACTATGGAAGGTATTCAGCAGGATATTTTCCTCGTTAGTTTGAGATTGATATCTCTATGTCCTATAAGCCAATATAGTACCTGAAGTTATAGGGTTGTATCATCTCGGTCCATGATTAAGCAAGTATATTGTCAATGACTTCTCATGTTAGAAGGGCCCTCTGCAGTAGACTTCTACAACCAACTAGTAATTTATAGGGTGGTGTCCCATAGCTGGTGTTGAAATTTTGGTTTAATAATGTGGGTTTTTTTTGAGGGGATAGAAATATTATTCTCAATGCAAAGTACCTCTGATCTCATATATAGTCAGACTTACATATATAATTTGCTGAAAAAGAAGTGAGTTTTCTCAAAGCTTTTTTATATACCCTTAGTTAGCTAAGCCATTTTTTGTCCTCTCCCCTCTTTCATACTTAAACGTTTATCCCATAGCCAATCTCTTTATATTCATTTACTATGTGCATATTCTTTAAGGCATGTTTTTATCCTTCCTTTCATGATTCTTGTCTACATTTCTCCCAAATAGACATTCAGAAAAAAAAAAAAAAAAGATTAAACAAAGACTTCAGGATTGTCCATACCTCTGGTTGTGCTCTGAAATGAGAATCAGAGAACTTCTATTAGCTCATTCATTTATAATATTATGAAGGATGTCCTTGATTATTTATATGTTATCAGCTATTTCTCCACTACCTTGTCCTATTTTTGGTACTCTGCAAGTGTGGCTTTAGTAGCTAATGCTCTAATCAAGCTTATACCATGAACACCTGCATGATTAAATCCTTTGCATTGCTGATCTGTGCATTGAGACAACACAGTTTAACATTACAGATTCCCCTGTCACTCTCAAAACACTTCTCCCCACCTTAGTTATTACATCAATATTTTCATGGATCATAGAGTCACCTGCTTCTATATTTAACCTTGTCTCTTCTTTAATGTCAACCCATCATTCAGACACTAATGTTCTGAGAGTCTGAGGCCTATTGGCTTCAGGTTATGTCATCTTCTTTTCAGAGTCTTTACTTCTATGTTCCCAGTGACTATTATGAGCTAAACATGACTAAAATAATAATAAAAGCAAAACAAATGACAATAATGACAAAATAAAAAAAACAAAACATTCTTTTTGTGAAAGATGGACATAATTAATGATAGTGTTTGGACCAATGTAGGAAGCTCACATCCCTAATACCAGATTTATACTATCTAAACTAGCCGATGGGTTTTACAGCTAAGTTTATTGCTATACTATCCAATAGGAATTTTATGATTTTTTTCAACAAATGATTTCTCCATTTGTTGAAACATGCCTCTCTCAGCATGACCCATCTCCATATAGCTTGTTTTCTAGATCATTCTCTATATGAGGATGTCTCCAACCCCATTCAGTATTCAAGCCAGAAATATTGAATTTTATTCTGACTTACATTTGTCTGTAACAAACTGCGCCAAGACAGTCTTTCACAGGTCTCTATTTCCATTTGTGTTTTTACCACAAAAGATCAAGTGAGTCTTATCCTTGATCAAGACATATTCTCTTCAGTTTGTTCCTGACAAAATGATTAAAAAACCAATCAACCAACCAACCAACCAACCAACCAACCAACCAACCAACAACCAACCAACCAACAACCAACCAACCAACAACCAACCAACCAACAACCAACCAACAACCAACCAACCAACCAACCAACAACCAACAACCAACCAACAACCAACCAACCAACAACCAACCAACCAACCATATTTAAAAATTAAAATCTTATACTATCATTTTCTTACTCAGAGCACCTGTATTTCTCCATCATTTTAAACACTAACCAGTGTTCATTCCTCTGTCCTCAGTTCCATTTCTTAAAGTTTATTGTGTTCACAACATTCATCATTGTAACAGTGTGACATCCAGTTTCCTACGGACACTGTGAATATTATTTCCTTCATCTTTGACAGTAGCCAGCATCTCTCCTTATTTGTCTGAACCTTACTTTCATTTCTGTCTGAAACATATTTCTGTGATAAACCTTCTATGAATTAGATAAGAGGTTAAATTTCCTCCTATATATTTTTATTATAACACTATTAGATTTTCCTATCATCTTCTAATTGTCTATAAGCTCCTGAAACCAGTGGGCAGAATAGTTCTGGCACATACTGCAGGGTATGGCACTCTAAGCTCAGTAAATACTTTTAGAAAAGTCAATGGACATCCCCTCAAACAGTGGATTTGGAACTATTTTGGAGAGTTAGAAGTGCAAAATAAACTAATAAAATACCTACAGACAGATTGTGGTATATTCTGTGCCTTGAGCAAACACCTTCAAAACTGGACATGTGAAAGCCAATATAAAATCCTTACTTGGAAAGCACTTTATTTATTGATTCCACCTAGAAAACAGAAACTGAGTTTAGCAGAGTATTTAGAAATCTCGTAGCATGAAATGTATACTGGACTCTGCAGGGTTGTTTATTGCCTTGAAAAATAAGTCCCCATATGGACTCTATTATTGGACATATCATACATAGTGCATCTTTTATGTTTTAAATGTAACTACTGACTATTCTATAAGTAATATGCAGGTTTGAGAAACATTTAACCTGGCAGGTTTGGAACTAAACGTGTAGGCATTAAGAACTATATTCAATGTGTCAGGTCTGGATTGAAATGAACTAGGCTTTGGTACAAAAAAATCAGAAAAGATTCTAAAGTAGCCAATATTTTATTATTAAAAGTTCTTTGGGAAAATTTCAATAGAAAGATCAGTTTGTTATATTAATATGATGTGCAATGTTTGTGAGAAATGATAGATTCATTTCTTTTCCTCTTTATTTTATCAGAATGTCCCAGGGACAACTTCCAAGGGCTTGTATTTAACAAAAGAACTATTTGTGAAATCATGAAGAAATACTGATTGCATAATTATTATCAGCATGAATTTCCTCGGTTCCTATGATTTCAGAATAAAGGGATAAAGTTAGGGTTTCTATTGCTGCAATGAAACACAACCAAAAGCAATGTGGGATGAAAGATTTATTTGGTTTACAATTACACATTACTATTTCCCATCAAAAGATGTCAGGACAGGAACTCAAGCAGTTCAGAAACATGGAGGCAAGAGCTATGCAGAGGACATGGCAGACGCAGGACCATCATCTTATGGATAGCACTACCTACAATGGGTGGGGCACTCACACATCAATCACTAATTAAAAAAATACCCTGCAGGCTTGATTTCACTTCAATATTCTGGAGACATTTTCTTAATTGTGGTTCTAGCCTATCATATAACTTTAGATTATGTGAAGTTGACTCAGGACTATCCAGCGTACTCCACCACAGAGCTATCCTGCTGCTATCATGCTGGCCAGTTTTATCCACAACTTCTCACAAGGCTAAAATGAAACCATCGACTTCTGCTGTCTCTTATCTGACTTTCTGTCCTTGTAGTTTCTCATTCATTAACTTGCATAAGAGATTCCAGAACATTGCCTGCTAGTTGTTCTGGCCATTTCATGCTTCTATACTCAATATGTTTTTATTATATCAAGCTATATGTCTTAGACTCTCTCAGTCAAAAATGGTATCAGATGTTTGTGAATACCATAAGATATCACCATGAACTGAATAACTATTTATCATAGAATAAATATTATCTTCTCAACAAACTAGAACTGTGTATCCAAATCTTGTATACAGACATCAAACTAGCAATAGATTCTCTCCTATTCTGGGTCTCTGGGGATTTCTTACCATTCTTTTTCCAGCATTGAATAACAGCATATATTTCTTTGCTTTTGGCCACATCAGTCTGGTTTTTGCTTTTGTGGATGCTTTGCTTTCTCATTTACCTTTACATTTTTTTCAGTAAATATTTCATATATCTCAATGTTTTCCATTTAATTACTTCTTAAAGGTGCACCCCACCCCCAGAAATAAGGTAATAATTTATAAGCTCCTCATATCAAGATCTGTTGTTTCTTAAATGCACTGACAAATCCAGAATTGAACAAATGTTCTTCCCCTTTTATGCATAGCAGGCATACCTAGAGATACTTACATGTTGTTCTTCTGATGCTATTCTCTGAGTAACTCAGGGGAAAACAGAAATTGTTCTTGAATATCTAGTCTCAGTCTCTTGTTTATATCACATGGGATCCAGTTATTTCCCGCATGTGAACACATGTGCTGTACCTCTTCTGCATCTTATCTACTTCAGCTATACAGAGCTTCACTTTTCCACTTTTATTTCCTCCAACAGTTCAGATCTGCACTTGAAGTCTTGATTATATTCCCCCTCCCACTTCACAGTCCCTTAGTGGAAAACTGAAAGCATAATTATACTTTCAAGTGCATAATTATTTTTGCTGGTGTTTAGTATTTAATCACTCTTTCTCCTCATCTTTCTCAGCTAAGATTCTGAGTTTTCAATTTATACTACACATTAAGCTTTTAATACACATTATCTAGCTTAAATGTTAGGGAATCTGTGAATCGGACAATTTCCTCACAGTAACTTTTGTGATGAATGTGAAGCACAAGTTTGACAGCATCTCTAGTCATTTAAACATGTGTAGGCAAAGGTTATAAGGAAGTTTCAAACCCAGTGACCCTGACATGTGTTTCTTGTTTTTATCATTAAGCTTTAGTCCTTATCTGTGCTCTATTGTGCTTCTAACTGTGCATTCAGCTTCCACCTTACATGGAGATTCTCTCACTGCGGCTAAATTGGATTACTGAGAGTTCACCGAGTCCAGATCATTGTTTGATTCATCCACAGTTTCCCACAGTTTCACACATTTAATAATTTTCTTCCTTTAGAAGCTTCTCATTACCTTCAGCTCAGATCAAAAGTCAACTCTTGCATGAATCTTTACAAGGTATTTTTAGCACAGTACGATATATATTTTTTTTTTATGCTGGACTGAATAAAAGAAAAATTCAGAAAATAATTGGGAACGAATTATTGTTTAAGAAAGTAATGTTTGGAGCTTTAATCCTTGTTGTTCTGGAATAGCACATTAGATCAGGTGCCAATCATGCAGGCAGGATATCTCCTGCCATGTGGCACTCACCCCTTGGAGCAGCAGTGCCAGCATCCACTTGAATAGGAGAGTGATGGAGGGTTGTTTTGCAGAAAAGAACAGTTTAATGAGTAGAATTGTCATAACTATGTAGCAAATTAGTGCTTACACTTATAACAGAATCCAGTTAGTTAAAATGAATGCATTCTAATAAAATTCTCCCTTTCCTTCTTATAAGCTACAAAGCAATCTATAAAGAACAGAATGGAATCCACAGTTGTGAGTTCCATGGGTTCCTGGAAACCTCATACTGTGCCAAGTGAGGTACAACAAAATAGCACATGTCTGTTTCTTTAAATAAAATCTAATAGACACAGAATCACAGCCCAGTATTTGTCTTCTCACATGAGGGACCTCCAAGGTGACTTCTACTCTGCCTACATTAGTAAAAGTAGTCTTTCAAAGATCCATACAAATCTATTATAAAATACCGCCTGTGGCTGCCTATATTGACAGTAATGTAAATATTAGAGAAAAATCGAATGGATTTATACGTGGAAATGAGTTCAAGAATAAGCCTATGGAAAATGCACTGCAAAGTCCTCCATGCTTGTGAGCTACAGATCTGTTTATTTTCTGACAGTAAAGCAAAGAGAAAATTGAGCTACTGACAGAAGTCTAGTACTCCAATGTTAGCTAGTTATTTAGAGCATGGATTTGAATTCCTAGCACATTAAGCCAAAGCATTTAGTAACAATGTGTCCTAAAATGGAGACATCATCTTCCAGGCTATGTCCATCAAGCACTCTGCCAGCTGCTCTATATGGCTTCTCTCATACAAATTAGTTCATGTAGACCAGTAATATAATGCCTCAAATCAATTTTTGTTGATCCATCTACGATAGCAACAGGGACGTTGTGTGACCTTGTGATCTAGCTTCTAGTGGGTACTTCTAGACTGCATATCTGCTTTAAAAGCATTAATTTTCACCAGACACTGTTATTTCGTAGGTACAAGTTGTTAGCTTTGCTACGGAGCACAACTGGGACTCTCTGGACTTCTATGATGGGGGAGACAACAATGCACCGAGACTTGGGAGTTATTCAGGTAAAAAAGAAATCAGAGGTCATTGAAAATGAAAATACGACCAGCAATACGGAAAGAGAATTAAAACAGTTGCCTCACACTCTTTGAGATTTAATTATGAATCATACATTATGACCTAAGTCACGAGGAGTTTTAAAGTACTGAAAGGAGCAGCACATGTTCTTTTCAGCTTTCCAGCATTCTAATAGTAGTTTGCCAATATGTCATGATTGTTTTTTTGTGATGATTCTTTTATATAAATTAGTATAGGTGATATGCGTCATTGACATATGACATATATGGAGAGCTGAACCCGGCTTGAGAGATGATAGCATCAGAGTTCTTAATTACGATGAGGCTCTAAGGTGTAAGGGAGGTCCATTCCTTCTGGCTTCTGTTTATCTCCTGTTTCCTTGATGGCAGGGATGGTGCCAAGGAAAATAGTCAGATTGGAAACAATTCAGTATTAAGATGCAGTCTATAAGTGATTCTCCCCAAGCAGTCAGCAGGACATCTTACAGGCAGCCGTACAAAGCAAATGTAAACATTCCTTATGAATTTTCCCCTATGGAATATTACCTATGAATATTCTGAGGATCTTTGTAGCACTGAGTACACACCTACATTGGAGTTTATCTCAAAACAGAATCCATAGTTACTTTCAAGCTTGCTGTTTGAAACTGTGTCGGATATTTAGAGTTTCTCGATAAACAGGCAGGGATCAATTTGTTTAGGCATATATATTTTATATTTTCAAATTTAATAATCGGATCGAGCAAGGTTCATTTGCTTCAGAAGTTCAGAAGTCCATTACAATACATCCACTGAGAAAGAGGCTAATGTTAGTTCAAAACTGGGACGTTTTTGGAAAGCTAACAATCAACTTTGCTATCAGAGTATAAGAAATATCAAATATTCAACCTGGTTAATAATTATGCATCTATTTTATTAATAAATATGAATTAATGAATATCTGCTCTAAAGCTATACAAAGTCTTGCATTACAATGGTCTAAAGATCACATGCAAATTTTAAAATAAAATTATTTTTAATTCACATACGTGATATTGCAATTTCCATCAAACTCAAACAGCTTTTGGCTATACTCTTTCTTTCTGTTTCTAATTTTAGGGAACTATCCGAAGTCATTTCGTAGGTCACTCTCAGAGGCAGGGACAGTGAAATAAAATGGCATAACTAGGACAAAAATATTTCTACTAAACTTTCTCAAAGGCTTTTGAACAATATACAATTTTAATTACAATGGTTTGGCTGCTTACAAGTTTACATAATTTCTTTATTGTTGCTGTGGTCTTTTATACAT
>JADRCC010562502.1:0-12000 GCA_019843855.1 Hylomyscus alleni
CTGATCTTCAAAGCCCCCAGGCAGGCAAGGATGCTGTCCAACCTATTTTTTGATGATGAGACCAAGACACAAAATGCTTAAGGGTCACCCAGATAAGAAACTAGCCTGTCCTTTCCCCATTGCACAGCCTCAGCACCCTGGGGACATCTGCAGGAAGGAGGGGAGAGAAAGCATCAAACTTGCCTTCTCCGTGAAAGCCAGGAAGTCAGGTTTAAATCACCACGTGAGATGCATAGCCAAGAACCATTACATAGGGCCACTTCCTGAGTCTCTCCGAAGTATCCGGCACCTGGTGTCCAACTGTAGAAGCCACAGACAGGGCTGAAAGAAACGGCCTCCGTTCCCCTAGAATGAATAGTGTAGAAGAAATTAAGATATTTAGGGGAGATTTTATTTTAAAAAAAAAAAGAAAAGAAAAGAAAACTTAATTAAGCACTGTTTCACGATCACAAGTTTAAAATCAAAAACAACATTGGACACTGCTGCCAACCCCTTTACTGTCAGGTGAACAGGTACAGGGTGGTGGCTCAGTTCCCAGATGTCACTCATCTGTCCTGTCTTGCAGAAGACAGACTGAGGGGACACCTCCCCCTAAAGTGTTGGGTGGCAGAGAAGCAGGCAGTAAAATGTGTATTTTTAGGAAGCATTTTCTCAATCACAGCTATCATTCCCCCTCCAGAGAACACCACCATGGACCACATACTAAGGAAAGTCCTTGTTAAGTAAGGAAATTCCATCTACTCCTCCAAGATTATGGTCTGTTGGGTCCCCACACAGTGTCAGGTCAGAGGGGATTATTGTATCCCTAGAATGATCTGAGGGGGTCCAGGGAAAAATCTCCACTACCTGTCATTTACTTTGTACTTTTATTCCTTTATATTTTAAGATATGTTTTTTTTTTATTTTCAAAAATCCACTATTAAGTGGTCTTAGAAGAAAAACTGTTAGGTGCTAGCAGACCCCCACCAGGGAGGAGGGAAGGGAGAAATTGGGGTGGCCCACACACAAAGATGGAAAGTACCACAGAGAAGTGGTACCTTCATGCCCTGGGAATTGAGTATCAAACCCACAGAAAGGCAGACAGAGGCTTTGGGACTGGGAGGATGTAAGAATTTCCAGGGAAGACAAGTATTTCTAAAGTCTGTCCTTCAGAAAACACTATCAGGTGGCAAGGTGGCTCAGTGCCTGAACCCACAGATGAAGTTTATGATTGCCAGGCAATGGTGGCACACTCCTATAATCCTAGCACTTGGGAGGCAGAGGCAGGCAGATCTTTGAGTTCAAGGCCAGCCTGGTCTACAGATTGAATTCTAGTACAACAGCCAAGGCCATACAGAGAAAACCTGTCTTGAAAAAACAAGAAGGGAAAAAAAATGTTGGTTTGGTTTTGTTTTGTTTTGTTTTTTAGACAGCACTGAGTTGCTAAGGAGGACATCAAATGGTCCCTGCCCTCAGGAAAATTTACAAAATAAACTTGGAAATAAGACTGTCATAAAATAAAATAAAGAGGCATGCACATTCCCACCCATGAAAAACCAAACAGCTGGTTCCAATAACAACTCCAGATTGCAGCTGGCTTCTTTCTTTCTTTTGTTTTTTGTTTTGTTTTTTAACTTTTTATTGCATTATGATGAGAAAAGTTACATGATTTCAATTTATCTGAATTTGTTAACATTTAAAAACATATTTTGAGGACTGGTGAGATGGTTCAGTGGTTAAGAGCACTGACTGCTCTTCTGGAGGTCATGAGTTCAAATCCCAGCAACCACATGGGGGCTCACAACCACCTGTAATGAGTAGCAAATAAAAATAAATAAGGAAAATAAATAAATAAATAAATAAATAAAAACATATTTTAAGTAAATAGAATTGCATCACATTCTTGTTTCCCTTTTGTATCCCAACTCTTCCCAGAGACCTCCCTTTCAATACCTACAATATCTTTTTTGTCATATTCTTTAAAATTGATAAAATATTATAACAATAAAAATGAGTATTATAAAAGTTGTTTGATATAAGACAACAATCAATTTAGCAGTCGTAAGACTATGTAGCCAAGGCTACACAGAGAAACTCTGTCTCAGAACAAAAAGAAAAAGAAATGTCATTTTAAGGGCTAATTTTAGAAGCACAGAGTGTGATTACACATGCAAATGTATGTAGATGCTTGTTTACAGCAGCAGGTGCTCTTTATTGACTATGTAAGAAGCCAGTGGATGAGAATTCCAAGTATGTTTATCGGAGGGAAAGAAATGTCATTTTAAAGCCAGGCGGTGGTGGTGCACACCTTTAATCCTAGCATTTGGGAAGCACAGGCAGGCAGATTTCTGAGTTCGAGGCCAGCCTGGTCTACAGAGTGAGTTCGAGGACAGCCAATGCTACACAGAGAAACCCTGTCTTGAAAAAACAAACAAACAAAAAATGTCATTTTAAGGGTTAATTTTAGAAGCACAGACTGTGATTACACATGCAAATGTCTGTGCACACTGCATGTGTTCATCCTCACCTCAGAATCTTGGTCAATGAGCACCACCCCTGGAGTACATGCTAAGCATGAGGCTTGTTGGCCAGGACACCACACAAATACCTCAGTGTAGCTGGGCACACCCTGGGCTCCCATTGACCTCATCTACAGATTTAAGTTCCTTTCTCTCCAACCTAAGCTTTCTGGTCAGTCAATTCTGTGGTCCCATCCCCAGAGAACCTGCCATTCTGTCACACCAGAATCTCAAGGCACCTACCCTCAGGTCTTATCAGACCATGCCTAGATCCTCTTGGTCACTCGTCTGGGACTGATGTTTTCCTATACTCCTCCACTCTGATTCCTGTGATCCATGGCATTCCAATCTTCAATTAGAGATCACTCCTTCTGCCCTCCCTCCTCCTCCGCTTCTGCTCCAGTGAGTCACAGAACCACAGAAAGCTCACCATTCCAGTGTGATACAAGGATATCCATGTCCCAGCAGGACCCTGGGGACACACAGCATCCTTTTAGTTCTTTCTATTTGCTGTTGTTTCTCTAGAGATCTATACCCTCTGCCTCAGCCTCCCACCCCACCCTGCCTTCCACAGTCTCCCCAGCAAGTTTCTCAGTTCTTACTCTGCTTAGAAAATTGCTGGCATCTGGCAAGGATACACCCTAGCTTATCGTATTGCTTCAGGTCTAACTACTTCTTTCAACCCTACGCTCTCTTTCCCTCCACTCATAGTCTAGTGACTTCATTTTCGTGTGTCCTGCGTGTTCTTCTTCATATTTCCTTCTAAGCATATAGGTTGACAAATGTCCGTAAGACATGCCCCGCCAGTCTTATCATATTCCCATACTGCCTCTGAATTCTCTTTTCTTATTGGAAACTTCCTTAAATAATGTCTATCTACCCTTGCATCCAGGGTGTTCTATCCATTCTGCTCTGAAGAATGATTGCAGGTTGAGGAAATGCATTGGTGTGGATGCCTCCATGGCTCGATTCTCCAGACCCTAAAAAGCTAACAACTCAGCGAGATTCGCAGCAATTGGAAAAGCCGGAACAAATCTGGAGTAAATGTATTTACTGGGTGCCCCTTCCTCTGAGGGAGGACAAAGTGGCAAACACATAGTCTCCAGCTACCATCAGACACTGCAAGGACAGCAGCAACTGGGTACAAGTCCTGTCTGTCACACCAGGCTCCACAAACACCTTCTGGTACCTCCTAGTACCCCTCCTGGTGGTTCACTCAGCGCCAAGCGACTTTCTGATTCTTAAATTATCACTAACAATCTCCTCACTCACCTCTTCCCCTACTTCCCAAGTGCCCAGCATCACCCAGGTCCATAGAATCCTCCATTAAAGGA
This sequence comes from Hylomyscus alleni, assembly GCA_019843855.1. Classification (NCBI taxonomy): domain Eukaryota; kingdom Metazoa; phylum Chordata; class Mammalia; order Rodentia; family Muridae; genus Hylomyscus; species Hylomyscus alleni. The sequence continues at coordinate 3,833 of JADRCC010562502.1, forward strand.
CACAAATGTGCCTTAAGGCTGAAACTAAAGAGATGGCTCAGCAGTAAAAGGTGCATGCATAATGCTCTTGCACAGGACCCAAGTTCAGTTCCCAGGAGCTATGCCAGACAGCTCAAAACAGCCTATAACTCTAGCTGTAGGAGATCTGGGAGTCTTCTGGACTCCATGGGTACCTACATATACACATACCCTCACACAGGCACAAAATTAACATGAAAAATAAAACAAAATTCAAAAATAACCACGACTAAAAACCCAATGGATTATAGCTCAGAAACTTGTTATCAAAAGGTTGCTTGTTTTTTTAAAGATTTATTTTATTTATTATATGTAAGTACACTGTAGCTGTATTCAGACACACCAGGAGAGGGCATCAAATCTCATTACAGATGGTTGTGAGCCAGCATGTGGTTGCTGGGATTTGAACTCAGGACCTTCAGAAGAGCAGTCAGTGCTCTTTTTTTTTTAAATATTTATTTATTCAATTTATGTGAGATGTGAGTACACTGTAACTATCTTCAGACACTCCAGAAGAGAGCATCAGATCTCATTACCGATGGTTGTGAGCCAGCATGTGGTTGCTGGGAATTGAACTCGGGACGCTCTGGAAGAGCAGTCAGTGCTCTTAACCGCTGAGCCATCTCGCCAGCCCCATCAAAAGGTTTTAAAATTGCTCTGACAGTGATTTTTAACTTTAACCAAATTCCTCAAGGTCCTTACTTGTAAAATGAGGCTCAATAAACCAGTTTGGGAATTAGTGTAGAGATTAGGCCTTTCTAGCTCAGTGGGTACCCAGTGCTGGCATCCTTCCTTTAGTCACCAGGATGCAGAGAGCGTAAGATGTACCCCTCTTCTCACTCCAGTTCTCTCTGGACAGCTATCCACGGCTCCTCTCCTGCACCCTGCTTCTTGCCGGTCCAGTCTTTTCCCTCTCATTTACTGTCCTCTTTCTCTGACTTAAAGGTTCATTTTCCATTTCAACAAAGGGACTGTTGCCACCCTACCTATTCTCAAGGCTTTGGGGGCAAATGAGTGGTGCCTGTTGGAACTTATTTGAACCTGAGAACTCAGTCTGCAGACGCATTTGAAAATAGTTCTAACAGTCGACTGTGGGACCAGCAAAGAAGGATTGAAAACATCTCCCAGTGAGGGGAGAGATTCAGAGGGTCTTAAGAGAACTCTGGGTGCCCTGGGGGCCTGACTGAAGCTAGAAGCACCCAAATGCTTCATCAGAGAGCATTGCACCAACTTCTCAATGGGGAGGGATATATTGAAGAAGGAGTTGGTTTTCCTCCCAGGGATAGGAAAGGACTGTGGGGAACACATCCATGAGAAAGATAACAGGAAATCAGTAGACACTACCTGAAGGATGTGAATGGAGGTAAGAAGATGAAAGAAAACTGAGAGCTGTCTAGATTGAGGCTGAGCCATGGAGGGAGGGCACATCCAAACTCACACAGGAGATTCATACAGCAGATCTAGTACAGCTGTATTAGATTGCTAATGGCAATGCGTGTGTGCGTGCGTGCGTGCCTGCGTGCGTGAGTGTGCAGATCACAGAACAACTTGCAAGAATGCATTCTCTCCTTCCACTATGAGGGTCCCAGTGATGGACTTCAAGTTGTCACACTTTCTTAGTGGCAAGTGACTTTACCTGCTTAGCTATTGGGCTGGCTCTAAACTGTGACTATTGTGTAATACTGCAGTGATTTGATGTTAATTCAGCGTCATGCAATATAATTCGACGTTTTAACCTGCGTTAAGGGTTTTCTATTGGAAAAAAAAAAAAAAAGATTACATGGCTTTTAGTTTAGTTTGCTGTTTTGATTTTGGATACAGGATCTTAATTTTTAGTCCCAAGTAGCCTAGAACTTTCTTCTTCTTTTTTTTTTTTTTTTTTTAGAACTTTCTATATAGCTCAAACTGCTCTGAATGACATTCCCCTGCCTCAGTCTTTCAAGTTCTGGGATTAGAGGCCTGAGCAGCCAGCCAAGGCTCATCAGCATCTCTGAGGACTCTCAGCAGGACGAGGTTCCCATACTTGTGACTCAGGTAAACTGAGTCAACACAGCCCTAACATCATCTCTTTCTTTCTCCTCATAAGGTCAGGCCGCAGCTCGAAGAGAAAACCAATGAGAAATACGAAAACTATGAAGCCGTTCAGTATAAAACTCAAGTTGTGGCTGGAGTCAATTATTTCATTAAGGTCAGACATCATCCTCCCTCAAGCACTGTGATTGTTTCCCGTTGTTCCAGCCCTACCTTCATTTCTACCAGTGGTCTTTAATTAAGACACTTGCAAGTAGAAGACTCCCAAATCCATCGGATGACGGGATATTTACCTTTTCTTTTCTTTTCTCATGAATACAGAAAGCTTTCTTATGTGGTTCTTAATTTCTAGAACACTGTAGAAAAAGATGGTGTAACAGCTCAGACTTTGGTTTGTGGCCATGGCTTTTTATTCTGTCAGGTGGATGTGGAGGCTAACATTTTAGGGTATGGGAATTGGCCAGAGTCTTAGAGAATTTTCCACCTCATAACTTCCTAATTCTGTGTGTTCAAATTGAATGCACCTAAAAAGGACTTCAATCATTAGCTGAAAGAATAATTCAAGCCAATTTCATCCTTTAAGTGAGTAGTTATTATTATCATTTAAATAATCCATTTTATTAATTTTTATGCATATTAGTGCTCTGTCTACATGTTTGCCTGCACGCCAGAAGAGAGCTTCAGATCCCACTATAAATAGCTGTGAGCCAGCATGTGGTTGCTGGGATTTGAACTCAGGGCCTCTGGAAGAGCAGTCAGTACTCTTAACTGCTGAGCCATCTCTCCAGCCCCCAAATAATTCCTTTTACGTTTTAAGCAGGTCCAACTGATGGCACTCCATCTACAGTGTAAAGACATAATATTTTATAAATTACATTTTAGGAGCTGAAGAAATGACTCAACTGTTAAGAATGTATGTGGCTATTGCAGAAATCCCAGTGTCCAGCACCCACATCAGGTGGCTCACAACCACTTGTAACCACTTTTTCTCTCAACTTAGAAGTCAGAAAACAGAATCATCAAAAATATAGGCTGCACTCTGTTCTTCTTCCAGGCATAAGGAAAATAAAATGTAACTCTGGGATATAATCTGTGCCAAGATTTTAATGAAAAGTCCAGATGGAGAAATGGGTTGGTGGGTAGGAGTGCTGGCTATTCTTGCAGAGGACCTAGGTTTGGGTCTCAGCACCCACATGGCAGCTCACAGCTATCTCAAACTCCAGTTTAGGGAAATTGACACCCTCTTCTGATGCCTGCAGGCATTGCATGCATATGATACACTTAAATACAAATAAATTGAATAAAATCTTTTTCTAAAAGGTATTAAAAATACAAGTAGGAAATATGTTTTCTGCCATACTGTTAGCTGCTCTTTTTCCTGACATACAAGTCGATGGAAGTTCAGTTCATGGGTCCTGGCCTGGGCCACAAGTGTTGTTTCAGGAGACCTTAGCACATTAAGTCTTAACCAAAAAAGAAAATCTGTCACATAATGTAGATCCATGTGAATAATTCCTTTCTTTCTTTCTTTCTTTCTTTCTTTCTTTCTTTCTTTCTTTCTTTCTCCTTTTATATCTTTCAGATCGATTTAGGGGATGGTTCTTTCATCCATATAAGAGTTTACAAGGATCTTTCTGGTAATTTGGAACTCATTGATTATCAGACTAACAAAACCAAGGATGACGAGCTGACCTACTTCTAATCAGCAAATTCTAAAGTGATCTGATTCCTCTCATTGTAAAGAGATTCAGCCATCAATAAAGAAACATTCCTCAAATAAGTGTCTGCCTCCCTCATTCTCAGTACTGTGTTCACATTTACTTCCTACCTCCCTCATTCTCAGTACTGTGTTCACATTTACTTCCTAGACATTTTTTTTTAAGATTTATTATATGTAAGTACACTGTAGCTGTCTTCAGATACTCCAGAAGAGGGCGTCAGATCCCATTACAAATGGTTGTAAGCCACCACGTGGTTGCTGGGATTCCAACTCAGGACCCTTGGAAGAGCAGTCGGTGCTCTTAACCAGTGAACCATCTCTCCAGCCCCAACAATTATTTTTAAATGTGAAATGTTTCTTGAAATTTGTGTATCCTCCTTGGCAAAGGCCGTACTAATCTCTGTATCATTCCAATTTTTAACCTACATGCTGCCAAAGAGCATACAGTGTTCATGGTTCAGAGTAGAAGCTCCACAATGAATGATTCCAACTGGAAACTTTATTAAAAAAAAAAAAAAAAAAACTACAGCTCAGATGCAACTGGATAAAGGGTCATGCCACCCACCCCATCCTCACTGCAGGTGCATTGGTGGCTGTCAGGGAAACACACTCCTTGATCCCTTCGGTTGCCCAGGACCCAGCATGTCAACTCTGCCTTCAAATTTGAAAATTAAATTTGTATTTTACAAGTCATGTTTTGAAACAATCATAACGTATAAAGAAGCTGCCCCCTCTAATCCCCCATGCTTCCCTCGCATGACCTTGAGGGTCAGTTGCAGTGATTTCCTGTCACCAATGTCACACAGCACTCGTCTACTTCGGTTGTGAGATCAAACATTATTTCCTGGCCTCCATAGTGTTTCAATAATCCTAATTGGTTTCCTAGCTGTAATTAGCTTGGAATTTTTACAATTTTTACCAGACAGGGTGTCTCAAGAGTTAGAGCTAGCAGTTAGGCACTAATTGTCCGAGCAGTCTCACACAAGGCAGAATTGTTTTACTAACAGAGAGAAGTTGTAGGGCTTCGGTCACTAATTATCTACTTTACTGCCAAGAAATGCTAGCATAGACCTTCAGCTACTTGCCTCAGACAGACCCTGAGAATTTTACTTGGGGCTACCAAAATAGCCCAAGAAGGACACCACTGCTCCTCCGTCTTGTTATTTTGCCCTGTTCTCTGTAAATAAGCCTGATTTTCACTTTGTACAAATTGCACTCAGATTCTGCACTCCCTTGTGCTGTGTCTGTCATTTCTTCGCCAACACCTTGTCTACCTGACTAGAACCCTGTTTCCCCCACTGGTTGAGGGAGGCCCAGACTAGCCCGCCCGTGGCAGGTGGCACCCGGAACACAGACTCCAGCAGGTAAAACTTTTTCTTTCCTTCTTTCCTCTTCCTTTCCTTATTTCTAAGACAAGGCTTGGATCTCCCAAAGAGTTCCGCAGACTCGCTGGTAAAGGATCACCAGTTAAATTCGAGTAATCTTGGTATCATGGGGCAGTCAGAGTCGTGCCTAGACGCCTCACCAGCCGTGGTGCAGAGAATTGCCCATGCTGTAGCAATGAAGAGATGGAAATTCAGTGCCTATAAGTACCTGTGGAAATAGAATACGTTCCCAGGGGGAGTGAAATTGCATGTTCCGGCTAAAGAGGGGCTGGAACACCTGAGGAGATTACAGAAATCCCTCAGGAAACAGTTCCATAAAGATGGAACTCTGCTCGTTTTAGAAGCAGATAAGAATAGTCTGACAAGAAACTGGCCAGGCGGTGGTGGCACACGCCTTTAATCCTAGCACTTGGAAGGCAGACAGACAGATTTCTGAGTTATACAAATGACGTGAGAGAAAGAGAGATCTAAACTGTGGAAAATGTACTTCAGAGCTAGTCCTTGAGGACGGGAGACATACAGTTTTTCACTGATTCTTGTTTTAAAACTTTTCCCTTTGGGTGAGATTCCCCTCTCCTTAGACAGTTTCTTTCATGTGGCTGAGAATTCCAAGCCTGCTGCTCAGCACACTAGGGCTCATTTACATCTGGCTGCAAACTAGTTCAACCGGTTCACCTGCCCAGGAGACCCTACCTGCTGCCAGTCTCTCACCCCTGCAGATGTAGAGAGCATTAAAATAAATTCATCTTTTTTCATATTCAAAGTAAAGTTTTAACATCCTATTATTGAAGTTTCTGTGATATTAATGAAAAAAATATATGATAAAATCATGAAGGTATTTTAGAAAGAATGTCTTAAAAACCTAATGAGACATCTATGTTTCTTGCTTCAAACAGCAATTAAATTGGTTATTGCAAAACATTAATTGATATTTGGCCTATTACATAGTAAAGATTTTTAGACAAAATTGATATTTATCCAAAAGACAGATTGTTAAAATTTGCTTAAATGCATGCTTTTGTATTTCCTATAAATTTATGTATACATCCCATGATAAAAAACATTTACAGGCCTTCTATGGAAGAAAAATATATATGATTGGATCACATGTTTGGCACAGATAATTGAACGATGTGCTATAGTCACTGTTTTTAAAGTACTAAAATCAAACTTATAATTTACATACTGATAACCAACACATACATATATATATATATATTATATATATATATACAATTTTCTCCGATATATATATATATATATATATATATATATATCTCAGAGTTTACAATTGCTTGGAGTTGTTCCTTTTTAGATATTACTAATTCTCAAATTTTGCAATTGTTCATGCTTATACAACTAAAGTTAAGAGAAAGTACTGTTCCTTAAAAAAACTGTCTTTAGACGTTTAAAAATTCCTTAAGATATCTTAAACTGCCTGGACAAGACCCTACGGCAATGCCACAACAAATTTGTACACTAGGCAGATTATAGATCTTACACAAGAACAATTGGTCATATAATCTTATTCTTTACACAAAATAGTAATGGCTTGTGATAATAATTTGCTATTTTTAAAGAATATTTCTGATTTTAAAAAATAAAAATAGAATATGCACATGTAACTATTGATACCTTTTCAAGATTTCTAGTTACAATTGCCTTAACAGGAAAAACAACAAAAATATAATCGTTGCCTACATTAATTTTCTATGTTTGGTGTTCCTAAATAGATTGGAACAGATTATAAAACTGGCTGTTACAGTCAGGCATTTGAGATGTTTTGTTAACAATTTAATGTTGCCCATATTACTGGGATTTCTTAATTTTCTCAAAGACAAGTAATTGTTGAACGTGCACATTGCACTCTGAAAAATTTGGCTTTTAAACAGAAAAGGGAGAGTTATATTCCTGTGCACATTATTTAAATAATGCTTTTTATTTTAAAAAAAATTTTTAATTGGATGCCAAGGATGGCACCCTACAACCAGGCATAATTATGCCTAGGTAAAATGAAATAATTTTTTTTTTTTTTTTTTTTTTTTGGTTTTTCGAGACAGGGTTTCTCTGTGTAGCTCTAGCTGTCCTGGAACTCACTATGTAGACCAGGCTGGCCTCGAACTCAGAAATCCTCCTGCCTCTGCCTCCCAAGTGCTGGGATTAAAGGCGTGCACCACCACCGCCTGGCCGAAATAATTTTTTAACTGGAGCCTAAAAAGGTCCAGATGTTTTAATCACTCGAGAAGAGGGGGTGTATGTGTGTTCTTTCCACAGCATACAGAGTCCTCCGTCTAGATCCAAGACAGACTGGTCCAACTGGCCCTGCCTCTCTCCTCACAAAGACATATGGAGAAGAACAAGAGAAGTGGACGCTGACAACAGAAGTAAAGAAGCTACATCCACCACAGACTGCAACGAGAACTGCTAGTGCTGCTGTTGTTCAGCCAGAACTGTTTGGACTTGCTGCTGTTATTATGATTTTTTAAAAGAAACTGAAAGCTCAAACTAGCTCCCCTATAACTTGTGTCTCTTACCCGTATGCTGTATTTCTTGGCAGGTTTGCTAAAATTAATATTATTAACCTGGGAAAATCCTTTCTTGTTCATTTTACTTCTTGCCAATTAACTAATTGTGTAGATCCTAGCTTAATTAAGGAATCTACAGGTATGATTTTGCTAAAGAGACCTACTTATGTTCTGTTACCTATGGAATTAGGAAATGTCCCTTGGTTTGATAATTCAGGAATGCAAACTTTAAAGAGATTAAATGAACTTATTAGGCCTAAGAGGTTTGTTGCAGCTCTGATCTTAGGAATTACTGCTTTAATTGCAATTTTAACCTCGTTTGCATTATCTACCACAGCCCTAGTTCAGCAGAAGCACACTGTTCATTTTGTCAATAATATGCATAAGAATATTTCCACAGCCTTGTCAGAGCAATATATATTGAATAAGAAATTGGAGGCAGGGGCTGGTGAGATGGCTCAATGGTCAAGAGCACAGACTGCTCTTCCC
>JADRCC010562503.1:0-11790 GCA_019843855.1 Hylomyscus alleni
ACATTTTGGTTATGTTCACACCTATTGAGTCCTGGGAGCTTCTCATATTCCAGGTCTCTGGTACTTTCTAGAGGGTCTCCCACCTTCACCCCCAGAACCTGTATATTTCCATTCATTCTCCTGGCCCCTTGGGATTCTCTCCTGTCTCCTCCAGTACCCAGTCTTGCACCCTTTTTCCTTCCTCCTCCCTTCTCTCACCCAGGTCCCTCCCTCCCTCTGCCTCCTGTGATTCTTTTGTTCTCTCTTCTAAGTGAAATTGAAGCATCCTCACTTGGGCCTTCCTTCTTGTTAAGCTTCTTATGGTCTGTGGATTTTAGCATGGGAATTCTGTACTTTGTGGCTAATATCCACTTATCAGTGAGTACATACCATGCATGTCATTTTGGGACTGTGTTACCTCACTAAGGGTGATATTTTCTAGTTCCATCCATTTACCTGCAAAACTCATGATGTCCTCGTTTTAAATAGTTGAATAGTATTCTATTATGTAAATGAATCACATTTTCTGTATCCATTCTTTGGTTGAGGGACATCTCAGTTGCTTCCAGTTTCTGGTTATTGTGAATAAGGCTGCTATGAACATAGTGGATTACATGTCCTTGTGGTATGGTAGAACATCTTTGGGGTACATGTCCAGGAGCGGAATAGCTGGGTCTTGAGATATAACTATTTCCAATTTTCTGAGGAACTGCCAGATTGATTTCCAGAGTGGTTGTACCCCACCTGAAGAGAGTGGTTGTACCAGTTTGTAATTCCACCAGCAATGGAGGAGTATTTCTTTCTCTACATCCTCACCAGTATGTGCTGTCACTTGAGTTTTTGATCTTAGCATTCTGATTGGAGTAAGGTGGAATCTCAAGGTCATTTTGATTTGCATTTCCCTGGTGACTAAGGACTTTGAACATTTCTTTAAGTGCTTCTTGACCATTTGAGCTTCCTCTGTTGAGAATTCTCTGTTTAGCTCTGTACCTCATTTTTTAAAGTTGGGGATTTTTTTTAGGAATCTAACTTTTTGAGTTCTTTATAAATTCTGGATATTAGCTCTCTGTTGGATATAGGGTTAGTGAAGATCTTTTCCCAATCTTTAGGTTGTCATTTTGTTCTATTGACAGTGTCTTTTTGCTGCATACAAGAAACAGCTCAGCAACAAAGACAAAGACTACTTCAAAGTAAAGGGCTGAAAAAAGTTTTTCAAGCAAATAGCCCAAGAAATAAGCTGGAGTAGTCATTCTAACATCCAATAAAATGGACTTTTAGCCAAAAGTTATCAAAAGAGAGAGGGAAGGACACTTCACACACATCCAAGGAAAAATTCACAAAGATGAAGTCTTAATTCTGAATATATCTATGCCCCAAATGCAAGGGCACCCCCATTCATAAAAGAAACTTTACTAAAGCTCAAAACACGCATTGAACCTCACACAATAATAGTAGGAGACTTAAATACCCCACTCTCACCAGTGGACAGGTCATTGAAACAGAAACTAAACAGAGACACACTGAAACTAACAGAAGTTATGAACCAAGTGGATTTAACAGATATATACAGAATATTTCACCCCAAACAAAGGAATATACTTTCTTCTCAGCATCTCATGGAACCTTCTCCAAAACTGACCATATATTTGGACACAAAATAAGTCTCAACAGATACAAGAAGATTGAAGTGATCCCATGCATTCTATCTGATCTCCACAGACTAAGGCTTGATGTCAATGACAACAAAATAACAGAAAGCCCACATATTCATGGAAATTGATCAACTCTCAATGATAACTTGGACAGGGAATAAAGAAAGAGATTAAAGACTTTCCATAATTAAATGAAGAATGGAAGTACAGCATACCCAAGTTTATGGGACATAATGAAAGCAGTGCTAAGAGGAAATTTCATAGCACTAAGTGCCTTCATAAAGAAACTGGAGAGATTCTGTACTAGCAACTTAACAACACAAGTGAAAGCTCTAGAACTAAAAGAAGCAAACATACTCAAGAGGAGTAGAGGGCATGAAATGGCCAAACTCAGGGCCCAAATCAACCAATTAGAAATGAAGAGAATGATACAAAGAATCAACAAAGACAAGAGCTGGTTCTTTGAGAAAATCAACAAGATAGATAAATCCCTAGCCAAACTAACTAAAGGGCACAAAGATAGTATCCAAATTAACAAAATAAAAAATAAAGAAGGAATCATAACAACAGAAACTGAGGAAATTAAAAAAAAATCATCTTATCTTACTACAAAAGCCTATACTCGACAAAACTGGAAAATCTAGATGAAATGGACGGTTTTCTAGAGTGATACCATGTACCAAAGTTAAACCAAGATCAGACAAACTCTCTAAACAAGACATCTTACTCTAGATGTCTCTGGCATCTATGTGATAAAGGGCAGCACAGCTAGATTGGCTCATTCATTCTAATTTGTAGAATGAAATATCATTCAGGGGATGTGCACCTTTTACAGCAGAGATGTTTCTGCTGCAAGGATAGGGAAGAAGTAGGAGCAGCTGCATAGAGTGTGAGTGTATGGCTGAGCATCCATAAGCCATTCTTAGGGATGCCCGGAAATCTCTATTTTTTGGTCATCCTGTGAGAGTCAAGGAGCTCTACATGTAATCTTAACAATTAGGCTTTTCTTGCACTTGTGTGTTTAAAGTTTTATAAACTACAGAGATATATGGCCTTTAGAATTACTTCTGTTCTTTGGGCATCAGTTCTTTGGTGCACGGGTGTCCTTAGTGTTGCAACGTTCTGCGAATATTACTGTCAAAGTAAAAGCACTCTAAACTGGGCATGGTAGTGCATGCTCTAATCTCAGCTTTGAAAAATATGAGATGAAAAGAGAGAAAAATATAAGATGGGAGAGTGAATAGCACCAGGACAGTATACTTTACAGAGTGAGAGCCAGCCTCCCTACCTGCCACACCCAACCACTTCAAACCAATCGATGAGTTAAGGTAAGGCGAGTTTAAATGTCATCGAAGAAGACATCGTATTTACTGTTCATGAACTTGGGATATATCTCATGTCCTATGCAGAGTTCATGCTTCCTTGGTTCTCCAATTCATTCATACGTATTCATGGCAAACATAAGGTCTACGTTGTCTATTTATTATACTATACCTATTTTTGTACTTCACCTATTCTAATTTGTGTCTTTCTCTAGTTTTTTAAATTGTTGCACTTAATAAGCTTTTAAATAATCACAAACATCTACTTGTTTCCCTGAGGCAGTTTGCAAAATATTTGAGAAACAACTAAAGATATATGCTGAATGCAAACCAAAGGTTCCTTTCTTAAACATATTTCTCTCTCAGTCTTGGACTAGGTCATTGTTTGGAGCCCCACAGTCCACAACCAAGGAAGCCAGCATTGTTTCTTTCCATCAAAGCCAGGTTGAATCCCACATGTTGAATAGCTAAGACATTTTACACATGTGGCAGAAAGACGGGGAGCTCCTTGGGACCATCACAGAAATCATAGCAGTTTAGACAGTTCACCATGACAGTGACTGACTTTAGGTTCTTACTGAATAGACCTGTACTCTTGAGGGAGTAGGGAAAGTGCTACATATGAATTCTGTACAGAAACATAATCACAATGGAAATAAAATAGGAAACAAATCTTCTTGTTTTACATTTGAGACTTCCCATATAATTAACGAGCAAATGCAAAGCCTTAAGTTGTCCTCATAAAATGAAAATTGTCATTGTGAAAAACTTTATTCCTCTCATTTAATAAGAATCGTTAGGCTTTTGTTTTACAGGGGAAAGGGGATCAAAGACATTAAAGACCAATAATTTAAAGTCAAAACAATGTTTTACTGGGTTTTCATAATTAAAATAGATCAAGGACTTTTTAAAGTTCAGAAACAGAAAGCGAAAAAAATTTAAGAAGACACAGCATGAAAGAGGAAAATTCAAATAACTACAAGTCTTTACCTAAAATAACAGAGACCCTCCCCTCCCCCCACACTGTGCTTGATAGAAAAGCAGAGATGAATCATTTTCATTAGCTAAGCGTATTCTAATGTTTTGTCAGCTCAATGGAAATCCTGTTACAGTCCCTGGCGGAATCATTTAAGCTAGTACTCTTTATGTGATTCTGCACATAAATATCTAACTTCGGAATTTTAACCAAGATCCAAATCAAACAAAATTAGTTAATTTCATCTTTCAGTAAGACATTGTTCAACTAACACACAGGTGTACTCTTTGGAAAGACGCCAACCAGAAAATACTTGAAACCAAGTATGGAGAAATTACCAGAATTTACTAAAGAGCATAGGTTAGAGTTTTAATTACTTAAAGAGCAATTTATTCAAATAGCCAGGAGGGGTTTTCATCTCAACTGAAAATGTTTGGGTAGGTTCCATTTTCCTTTCCCTTACTCTACAATGTAAATCTTTTTGTGTTTTATTTCCTCTCTCAAAGTACCATATTGCTTTTTGGGTTATGCTCATAAATACAAAGTTCCTTTGAATTGAAATATGGGCAAACATGAAAACCACTGACTTGCTTTCCAGAGACTCTTGCCTCCTCTGTCCACAGCTCCAAGGATAGCTGATACTCATGCTGCTTTGTTTTCTGAAATCAAGCTGAAACTCTCTGAAGATTAGATTTTCTTGCAGGGCTTCCAATAATAATACTTGACCACAGGAAGCAGAGATATAGCAATTGTTTCAGATAAAAATACTGTGTGGCACTTGGGCGTTTGACATCATCTAGTGCTTTAAGTGGTTAGTCCTGCACAGAACCCTGCGCAGTTGCAGGAGCTCTTCATTCTTACATCATAGTCTTGGTTTCTAACTATGACACTGTGCTTGTCTCTGCCACTTGGACCCATCTGGATTGGATAGATTGTGAAAAATGTTTCCCCCACCCTTTCATCTCATCTCACAACACTTGAAATGCAAGAAAGCTGCTTCTGTGTTTTATTTATTTATTTATTTTTTAAATCACAGTAAGATGAGCTCAGTTGTCCTACCTGGAATGCAACTCCAGGTTCTCTTGCTTTAATTCTGGGCCACATGATCTGGGAGTATCCTTATTGGTTATTGCAAAAAGTCTTTTAGAGTATATCATGCACAGGGAAATGGATGGAACTGGATATCATCATCTGAAGAGAAATCAGCCAGACTCAAAAACATGCTCTGCACGTTTTCTCTCATTTGTGGGTTCTGACTTCAGAGTGTTACATAAAATCACATATGTGCATAGAACAAGATAGAAGTGAGATTGTCTGTGGGGATCAGTGGAGATAGTGGGAGGGAGAGAAAGGGAAAAACGAGAAGTTACAGGGTGAATATGATTAAAGTACACGAGATACATGTATGAAGATGTCTTTATGAATCCTATCTCTGTTTGCAAGAAATACATGCCAATAAAATGAGAGGTATAAAGCACTTGTTTTACAAGCATAAGAGCCTGAGTCTGATCCTCTGAACTTAGATACAAATGCTGGTCATGGTGTAACAGCAGTATAAGCCCAGTACTGGGGAGGCAGACAAAAGGATTCCTAGGGCTTGGTAGTCAGTCAGTCTAACCTAATTGGTGAGTTCCAGGCCAATGAGAGATTCTGTCTCAAAAAAGAGGATGCCACCTGAGGTAGTATTCCAGTTTCCACATATATGCACATATGTGTATATACATAATATACATATGCATAAACATATACCTATATATACTTATATACATATATATGTGTGTATACACACACACACACACACACACACACACACACGTATACACATACATAAAAAATAGCTCAGGGGGCTGGTGAGATGGCTCAGCGGGTAAGAGCACTGACTGCTCTTCCGAAGGTCCTGAGTTTAGATCCCAGCAACCACATGGTGGTTCACAACCATCCGTAATGAGATCTGATGCCCTCTTCTGATGCTGTCTGAAAACAGCTACAGTATATTACGCAGGAGCGAGCTGGGCCTGAGTGAGATGATGGCTCATGGCCATCTATACAGCTACAGTGTACTCATACACATAAAATAAATAAATAAAACTAAAAAAAATAGCTCAGGAAGAAGATGGGCTTTGAACATTCAAACTATTTAAAAAGTAAAGCATTTGAAATTAATTTTTCCCAATGTAAGAGAAAATGAATAAAATATTTCAACAAAATTGAGTGTTATTACTTGTTTGAAATGAATAATAGAATACAACCATCTTCCACACCCTTGCCTTTGAATCTAAAGCTTTAGTTTGCATTTTATTTAGAGAATGCCTCAAGAATACTTACCACACCAGCCAGTATTGGAGGGGTTTGCAGTGATATCATATTGCTTACCACTCCCCAGAGGAAAGGTTTCCCATCCTTCTGCTCATCCATTGTGCACTAACCAAGGAGTGTGTAGGAGAGGGGCCTCTGCTTCAAGTTTCGCTGATGGATCTGTTCGGTATCTGTTAAGTGCACTCTGTACATTGATGCAGAGGCCAGGAACATCCCTCTGTTCTGGGATTGGAATTGCAAGTGGTATTTTTGACTAGAGCACTGTGCAGAAGGGAGTTAAAAGAAAGATGAGTAGAGAGTGTGATTGAGTGTTATTGCTTCTGCTGAGATGACTTAATCTTTGTACCATTTGCCATACATATGACATTTTATATAATATATATAAATTATAGCTACTAAATGTTTTATGTATATATAGTACCTTTTCATGTACATTGAACTTATTTTACTTATATTTGTGAAAAATAATAGAATGAAAATATACATTTCCCTTTTGATATCTGTGGTGGTTTGAATATGCTTGGTCCAGGCCCTATTAAGAGATGTGGCCTTAGAGTGGGTGTGGCTTTGTTGGAGACAATGTGGGGGTGGGCTTGAGAGTCTCCTAGCTGCCTGCAAGCAATCTGCTCCTGGCTTCCTTATGATGATGCAGAACTCTCAGTCCCTCCAGCACCATGCCTGCCTGGATGTTGCCATGCTCCTGCCTTGATGATAATGCCCCTATCAATTAAATGTTTTCTTTTATAAGAGTTGCCTTGATCTTGGTGTCTCTTCACAGCAATGGAAACCCTGAGACAATACCCATGATCAATTCAGAGATGAAATCCCACTGGGATTCCACTTGTTCTAGAGAACTGGAAGGACAGCAGAGAACTAATTTTAACGTGTCCTTTGTGAATACTTTGCCTTCACACTATTGACCGGGGGCTCATCAGCTGCTCCTTGCATGCTCACATGGAATCTTCACTGCACAGTATCTCTGAGGTACTGGCACTATGTATATATTGGTGGCGTTGCATACTTTCCCTGCAGTCACTGCCACCATCGCATTGTCTTTGAATCACTGACGTCTGGTTGGTACTCATACACCTTCATGAGAACTACTCTTGCTGAGTTGCTGCACAGGCCCCTGATTTCTGAGCCCCACAGATCTAGCTCCTATGCAGCTGGTCTTGTTGACTGTGGTATGTAACAGCTGATACCATTGCTCCTTTTTGGAATCACTCCTTTATGGCCTGTCACTTCTCTCATTCATCTCAAGCCATCTGGACCCATCCACTCTCCCTTGTGAGATCCTCTTTCCTTGCCTTAGGTATTCAGGCTCCTTGAGAATCCATCCATAGTGCTCCATCTTTTATACAATACACTATTCACTTGTTCTCTGGCTAGGCACTGTGAGAGAAGGACTGACCAGGTACCTGTGCTGAGGTCAAATGTCTGGAGCCTGAGGAGTCAGAGACGATCATGCTTCCAGCCTACATTCTGTCTCATATGTAACTGAACTGAAGCAAGAGAGGAGAATCTGTGGGACTTTGGTAACTGACAGCACAGACTCAGAGATAAGTGAATTGTAAAATTCTTATGGAGCAGTGAAGAAAGCTCCAACTAATGCCAGAAAAACAGATGGCCTGCATATGTGGGACAGTTAATTGTCCTCCCATCTTTGTGGCATCTTCCAAACCTTCCTGACTCCTGTATGGGAAACCTCAGCTCTCCAGATGTCAGTCTTGTAATCCTCTCTTTTAGAAACCAGAAGGGAGATTTCCTTGTTGAAGAGGCATGGTGTGAGCAAAGGCTTTCAGCACTCAAGAGGGAAAAGAGAAGAGGCTTAAGGATAGGTGTGGACAAGTGTATAGGCTGGTGAAAGGCCCCTAGAAACCCATCTGATTCTTTTCTAAATTGAACAATAGCTGACATTCACAGAGCAAAGCATGAGGGGAAGCACACAAGCCCTGTTTGATGCAGAGTAGTTTATTTCCCTGTGACTGGCTGGTGCAGAGCCTGGAGCTTGCTAGCAACAGCATCCCCTCTACAAATTATGGCAAAATATTGTGACTGTGATTATCCAAAGTCTGACAGTAACAGTTGCTATCTTGGAAGATCTTAAGGCTTTTATATAATTATAACTGTTTATGATCAGGTTCCACATGGAATGGGAAAATCAAAATGCTCAGAAACATTTGACTGATGACCCTCTCTCTGGAATCTCCATTGAACTTTAAACACTCCCCTGAAGTGTTCCGACCTTTAGAATGCCTTTACCATTCCTGAAGACTAAACTTTACAATTCTTTACTGGAGTACTCTGTGTGGTTTTTTATTTATTTATTTATTTTATTTATTATTTTTTTATTTTTTTTATTTTTTTTTATTTTTCAAGACAGGGTTTCTTTGTGTATCCTTGGCTGTCCTGGAACTCACTCTGTAGACCAGGCTGGCCTCGAACTCAGAAATCTGCCTGCCTCTGCCTCCCAAGTGCTGGGATTAAAGGCATGTGCCACTACTACCTGGCATTTGTGTTCTTTTCCATTACATTGTGTGTGTGTGAGTGTGTGTGTGTATGTGTGTGCATGCACATGCATACACTCATAATTTTGTAGATGCACATGGCGGCCACGGCTTGATGTCTTGTTTCTTCCTCTATGACTGCCCGCCTTAGCTTTTGAGATGGGGTCTCTCTCTGAATTTGGAGTCTCACTGATTTGGCTAGACTGGCTGACAAGCAAGCCGCAGAGATCCTTAATTGCTGCCCCCCTAGAACTGAGATCACAGGCACAGGTTGTCGTATGCAGCTTTTATTCACATGGGAGTCAGAGCATCTGAACTCAGGTTCTTCTGCTTCTGTAGCAAACACTTTACTGAGCAGTCTTTCCAACTCACACACCAATTTCTTACATATATATTCTTGTCATCTATTAGCTCAGTAGCTCTCAACTTCCTTAATGCTGTAACTCTTTAATACAGTTCCTCATGTTGTGGTGACCCCCAACCATAAAATTATTTTTGTTGCTACTTCATAATTATAATTACAATGTAGAGATCTGATATGCAACTCCTGTGAAAGGGTCATTAAATCCCAAAGGGGTCATGACCCACAGGGGCTGACTGTCATGGATGCTGGGAGCTAAACTTGAGTCCTCTGGAAGAGCAGAAAGCACTCTTAACTTCTGAGCCATTTTTCCAGCCTCAAACCAGTTGTTTTTGTACTTTAAAACTTCTCCCCAACAATTCTCTTAGTAACAGGGAGTTTGGCTCTGTTTCTTTTTACATAGAAGAAAAAGAACCCAGAAAGGGAGAGAAGGCAATGAGAGAGAGAGTGAGAGAGAGTAAGAGAGAGAGAGTGAGAGAGAGAGAGAGAGAGAGAGAGAGAGAGAGAGAGAGAGAGAGAGCGAGTGTGTGTGTGTGTGTGTGTTGCATAGAACCAAGGAGGACAGGATGGAAAGAAATAAACCCCAGCTTCCTCAAGCTTAGCACCCCAAGTTGGCAGTTCCAGGATTGCTTTTGTCTTATTTCATTAGGCTGTTGACAAATAAACACATGGAAACCATCCGCAGCTGGGCACTGATTGCATCTTCCATCAAAGGCACAGTGGACCCCATGTCCTCTGTGAAGAATTATCTTAATCCCCCATTGACATATAACCCACCTTCACATTTTCCAAGATTTCTTAGTCATGATCTTCAGAAGGTTTTGATTGCTGTTCTTTCAACATGCCTTCGCACACAGGGTTTGTTTCTCTCTTCCCTTCAATTCTGTGGTAACTAGAGGCAGAATGGCGGCTGAGCAGGCCTCCAGCTACATCATACTTAAGATATAAACAGAGCCCTCTTGGTTCCACCAAGCAGCTCCACCATCCAGGAGGCATTTGTGCAGAGTATGAGTTAGCCTTTCTTCTCCAAAAGTAGAACCATCACATTGAGATTGAAAACTTTTAAAATGCTTGTGTTTATAGGTCTCCTATCCTCCCTAATACTTTGCTGGCTACATAATGGACCTTGAACTATTTTCCTCCTCTCATGGACTGAGAGTCTAGCAGCCTATATTCTATGGCACAAAGGGCCAATATCTTTCTTATATGTTTAGTATATTACTAATTATGGACCATCCATCCTTAGAAGAATGGGGAAATGTTGATTCAAATAATTTTTCTTCTTTTCTCGAGTAGGTGAACAACATTGGTTGAGAAATGCTAGTAGGATCCAGGGCTCACAGAAGCAAAATGAGGACTGAATCATCCAGCACTACCCACAACCCTCATAGGCAGTGCCTGTACAGCCTAGACAACTGAGGATTTATCAGGAGGCCAATGAAGCCGACCCATCATGCTCCTTCATTTGCCTGAGAAGTGGGAATCCTCTAAGAGACATATTATTGGTAAAGGCATCATTCTAACCCTTTTAAGCCACTGAAAACACATAGAAAATACTTGCAGATCTTAGATCAAGATCTGGCACCTAATCTTACATTTCCAATTGTTATTAAGAGGCCATCTTTGGTGTGTCTGAGAAGCCTTCAAACATCACTGTGCAACAGACATAACTTACATGAGACACTGCTGATGATGGGAAATGTGGTTGTAAGCATACTGGGAAGTGTTCTCTGCTTTGAGGTAACATATGTTTTAATGAAAGAAACATGGACAATAAAACATATGCATGCATATATATAATACATATATATGTGTATATATATATATATGTCATATATATATATATAAATGTCATATATATGTGTATATATATATATATACACATATATATGACATTTAAATTCTTACCATTTATCCCGCAAGGGAAACACTTATTCAGAAAGTGAATGAGAATAGACCTGAAGGAAAGTGGTAAGATTTGAGGATGAGGATTCTCCAAAGAGAGACAGCAAATACAAAAGCCACAGAGTAGGAATGTAACTTCTTTTTAGAGGGATGATAAAATCCAGAAAATTTAATGAAACAGTACTTTGCAGGATATTCACAAACCCAGTTAACTATTACTACCATCCAACCACAGAACACTTATTTGCCCAAAAGGAAACCTCGTAGCATTATTCATTAGAGCTAAAAGGTAGAGACTACTTATACACTCAGCAGCTAATGATTGAGTAAGTTAAATGTTGTATATTCACACAGTGGATTTGATTTAGCAATACCAAAAAAGTTAATGTTGATTTTTTGGTGTGTCATAAGTAAACCTGGAAGACATCATATTTTGAATACAAGAAACTAGTCAGAAAGGGCCACATGTTGCATGATCCCATTTATACGAAACGTCCAAAAAATTACAAATCTATAGAGGTAGAAGATGTCTTTTATTTTAACTTATTCCCTTTACATCCCACCCACTGTTCCCTTCTAGGTCACCCCTTCCACAATCCTTCCTCCTTCCCTCCTGCCCTTCACCCCTGAGCAGGTGGGGGTCCTCTGGGAATCCCCCCACCCTGGCACATCAAGTCTCTGTGGGGCTAGGTGCATCCTCTCCCACTAAGGCCAGAAAAGGTAGCCTAGCTACAAGAATATATCCCACATACAGGCAACAGCTTTTGGGATA
>JADRCC010562505.1:0-10741 GCA_019843855.1 Hylomyscus alleni
AGGATTAGAGATAGAAATAAACTCTACGAAAATATATAAAATATAAACATTGTATTGTTCCAGAAACTGAATAATGAATGCAGCAACTTTGAACTGAAGATTTTCCTTAAGCCTAATGACAATTAGCATTCTGCCACTAAGAGTTGATAACACACTGCTAGGGTGGGACATGGCAATGTGCCCAGGCTGGCTTGAAGATTTTCTTTCTGTGTAGTATGCCCTTGAAACTGCAAGAGCTACCAGCCTGGTAATGAGCTGTCATGTTTTGGCAAAATATACCTCTAAGTTCTTAAAAGTTGGGTTATGGGGTTGATGAGGAAAAATAATTGTGAAAGATAACTCTGATTTGTCAGGGTTTATCAATATTGACTAAACTTATGACCAAAAGGAAGTTAAAACATGGAGACAAAAATTATATAATTTATGTTTTGGAGCAACATGAATCTATCCCTGTTTACTGAGTTCTGTATAAGTAAAGAAGCACTCTGACTGCCAGTCAGTGAGGCTACAAGGCTCCACCCCCTCACCCCACCCCACCCCACCTTCTCACCCTCCCACACACACTGTCCCTGCATCCATGCCACCTACATCCCACAAGACTCATTCCTTGGCCCACTCTTCATTTCCTCTGTCTCTGTGGGACCTGCTCCCAACAAGCAAAGAAAATCCCTTGTTTGAGGTGAGGACAAATACAAGACCTTTGGAAGCTACAAGGCTTGGCGGGACCGTTGTATACTCTGAACTCCCTGGGGCTAGCTCACTGCTTGCTTTCCTTTTCTGACTTTCTCATGTATCTTTACAACATCTCATGTCACCTGGAGTGTCTGAGCTTTGCAATTACAGGAGCCTCCTGTGCATAATTTCCAGCTCCGTGTGATGGTCAGTCTACCATCAAAAAGGACAGCTACCACACACATTGAGAAGTCAGTTCTCAGCATCCCTCAAAATACTGGGTTGAAAAAAGTAATGTTTCTAAAAAGAACTGGGGGGCCTAAGGAAGCACTGTTTGTTCCCAGGCCCCACTACTTCCTGTTTCCGTGCGTACCCCCTCCACCCCCCATTCCAGACTCCACACCAGAAAGGGAACTTAGCACTCTTGTGCCCACTGCTCTCTCACTGCCCTCAGACAGCTGGCCCCTCCTAGCTGGAGCAGCTCTGATTTGAAAGACTTGAAAGTTTTTCTCCGCTCTTCTTTTCACCAACACTTAGGCAGATTGTTCTGCGTTCTCTAGGCAGATGGTTTTACACAGCTTTTGGTCATGTTGGAACTGACATCAGTATTTGATAACTTTGGGACTGACACTCCAAAGAGATGCTTTGACATTAAAATGCTTCTTAACTAGCAGAAGAAAGACTTCTCAGTAGAGATGTTGGTGAGTGGGAGGCTTAAAAGGAAAGTAGAGATTAATTCATTTTTCCCTGAGCAAAAGAGTCTTTGAATTGCTCCCAAATCATGATGGGACAGTTTTTCAAAAGTGGGGCATACCTTTTCTTAGTTATATTAGCAGCTTGGTGATTGGTTCAAATGAGAGACATGTTTTGTTTGGTCAACAGAGAATAGGAAAGCATGCATTCTTGCTGTTTTTAATATTTATATTACTATTTACTATTTTAATATCTCTATTACTACTATTGTATTGAATGCCAGCGATGGTTTCTAAAGGACATATTTCTTATTTGCTGCAAATAAAAGGCTATCTTTTGTCCTTTGTTTGTTATTGAGACAAAGCCTGCCATAAAATTGGACTATCCCCAAACTCTTAATCTCTCTGCCTCAGCCTACTAGTGGATATTCCTGGCTCATGTTGTTTAAATTATTACCCCAGGAGTCACCCTGAACTTATTAGTGCCTATGGCAGGCAAGAGCATCTTCCAAGGGCATCCTGAGTGTTTATACCTAAGAGGTACTCTCTTTCTTTGGGACATTAAGAAAAATCTTTTCTTCCTTAGTAAAAACAAATTCTCCTTGGAAATATGCCGAAAGAAAGGCCTAGCTGCTTAGCATCAGGAGTCTAGATAAATTTCTTCATGGAGATCAGAGCCTTGAGCTTCATATCTATCAGATGTTGCTGTGGTCCTAAGGGTTCATTCTCCATGACTTTTTTTTTATTAGATATTTTCTTTATTTACATATCATATGATTTCTCCTTTCCCAGTTTCCCCTCCAAAAAACAAACAAACAAACAAACAAACAAACAAACAAAAACAACAAGAACAAACCCCTGTTGCCTCCCACCCCACCCTCTCCCACTTATTGGCCCTCATATTCCCCTACCCTGGGGCACAGAACCTTCACAGGGCCAAGGGCCTCTCCTCCCATTGATGATAGACTTTGCAATATTCTACTATACACATGCTGCCAGAACAATCAGTCCCACCATGTGTGCTCCTTGGTTGGTGGCTGAGTCCCTGGGAGCTCTGAGGGTACTAGTTCGTTAATATTGTTGTTTGTCCTAAGGGGCTGCAAACTCCACATCTGTACATCTACACAATGGAGTACTACTCAGCTATTAAAAACATCGAATTTATGAAATTCTTAGGGAAATGGATGGATCTGGAGAATATCATCCTGAGTGAGGTAACCCAATCACAAAAGAACACACATGGTATGCACTCTCTGATAAGTAGATATTAGCCCAGAAGATCAGAATATACAAACCCACAAACCACAAGAAACTCAAGAAGAAGAAAGAACAAAATGTGGACATTTAATTCCTTCTTAAAAGGGGGAACAAAATACCCAAGGAAGGAGTTGCAGAGACTAACTATGGAGCAGAGACTGAAGGAAGGACAAGTCAGCCTAATATAGCTATCTCCTGAGAGGCTCTGACAGTACCTGACTAATACAGATGTGGAGGCTCTCCATGACTCTTAACAAGAAATGTAAATACCTTTGTAGAAGAAGTCAATGGCTCTGAAATTCTAGTCACTCTTAATTTTGAGCCTCATGTCACACATTTCAGTAATCCTTTTCAAAAGTCTTGACTGTGTAGAAATATAAGGACACTTCTTTGTTTCCTGTAATTCTTCAGAGGTGTTCCAGGGTCACCTTGCAGTCATTTCACACACCTCTTGATTTATTTTAGTTCCTTGGTTTTTATTTTAGGCATTTTCCACAGATTGAGTTCAGGACAGGACAAGTGTCAGGTTTTGTCATTTGAGGAAAGAGGAAACAGTAAGCAGGAAGTACTCTGTGACTTCCTGCCCTTCTCTTTTGGTGTAGACCATGAGGAATTTCTCTGACCTGCTGAAGCCATAAGACTCTCATTTCAGAAACAGATTTTTGCTGTCTGTCCTCTAATATGCAGGCACAAGGACAAAGGGCAGAATTTGAACTAGCAGATATTGCTAAGATCCTTCTAGTTTATTATTGTTAGAACACACCTTTCTTATCTGAAACAGGCTCTCTCCAGCCACCCACATCATAGACAGCAGAAGAATACACAGACTTCAGTTTGCACAGCTTTTACTTTCCTAATAAGTTTCTACAGGATCTAAGAACCTACATGCATCAACACATAGACTCTAAGACAGAACTGAGTTTGGGTGAACATATGATTTCTAGTATAACTGTTGACTTGAAATCAGAGGGCAAAAAGAAGGCAATTCTTGCTAAAGTATGCTGAAAGCAGTTTTGTCTGTGTGGACACTTATTATCTGAGAAAACATATTAACCTTGTCCTGGCAATTCTGGCTGGAGAGAGAGAGAGAGAGAGACAGAGAGAGAGAGAGAGAGACAGAGAGAGAGAGAGAGACAGAGACAGAGAGAGAGACGGAGAGAGACGGAGAGAGACGGAGAGAGACGGAGAGAGACAGACACACACAGAGAGAGACAGACACAGACAGAGACAGAGACAGACAGAGACAGAGACAGAGATTTATAAAGTGGAAATTTGCTGCGGCTTCATGAATTGCAATAGAAGCGGGCCACACCTCTTGTGATCTCTACAGGAGTCACTTCTAACCCAACAGGCTGGGAGTGCTCAGGAAATCCTTTGCAATAGGAAGGAACCTTTGAGCTTCATCTTGAAACCAGTTTCTCCTCTCACCTTGGGCTCCTAGCAACTGCCAAATAGTGTTAGAAATGACTGAGACTAACTACATGTTTCCTTTAGAATCAGAAGAAATGGGTGTTTGTAAAGCCGGCTTACTGCTTAACATTTCAGTCACTACATGTGACAAGGCGCTGTCAGGCTACACTTTATGCGTGTGTCTTTTTCAACTTTTGTATTGCCCACAAATTGAGGACTACCCTTCCACCTAATTTCTCAGACATTCAATTCAGATTGAAATATACTCACAGTTTGGTAGATGACTATAAAAATAGTTTAAAATGCAAAATATAATGAGCCAGGTGTATAGATGCTTGTAGTTTAGCTGTTCAGGAGGCTGGGATGGGAAGACTGGTTTGAGTCCACAAATTCATGCTCAGTCCAAACAACAAAACAAAACAAAACATGGGGGAAATCGGGGAGGCTTTTTAAAGCCAAAACAAAATAGAACAAAACAAAACAAAAACCAAAAAACAAAACCCAACAACAAAACAAAACTGGTCTACAGGGCGTGTTCCAGGACAACCAAGACTACACAGAGAGATCTTATCTAGAAAAAGATAAATAGAAAAAAGAAACAACAATCATAAATATAACCCTACATGAGAAGAGAAAGAGAGGAATGATTAGGATTTTTTTTAAGTACAGAAATGTAGTGTGGGGGAGGGGCAAAATTGCCCAGAGTGTCTCTCAAGAAGTCTAAGATAAAGCATTCCACTTCCTAATGAAGTGTTTCTGCAGTCCCTTTGCCACAGAGTACAAAGACTAACTAACAGTGAGGAAAACATCGTCTGGGGTCCAGTTGAAGTCCCATCCATCGCTGATAGCTGTGTGGCCTCCGCTCCACTGTTACTCCTTTGTGGGCCCCGTGCTCAGCCCCTGCACTCACCTTAGTGGATAGATGGGAGAGCCTGGATAAAGTAAGTACACGAAAACTATAGGGCTTGGGAGGGAAAAAGTTCTGGATAAATCATGGCTGCTACATTGGCTTGTCAGGACTCCTTTTCTGCAAGCCTAACTTGAGCATTCATTATTTAAGGTGAGACTCTGACTACTGTTCCTGGGCAAAACCATTTGCTTCAGAAAGGAAGCTTTGTGATAGTCCAAGATCATCAGCCTGGTAATAGACCATTTGCTACATATCATAAAAAGATCACGAGATTCAAATGGGCTGTGAGTCATACTGAATCTTCAAGTAACCAGCTGTGTCTGAACTTGGGACTCAGGAACATCGTACAGAAACGGGTGTGAGTTACAGCAGGGAGGAGCGAATATCCTCTGAGGTCTTCCACGTAATCATGGGAGAGCTCACAGTAGGACCAAAGTCTGGAGGGTCACCTACTTGGGTTGAAAAACTGAAATGTCTATTGTTGAGAGTGAGTGGTTCTGTTTCTATAGGAAAGGGAAACTGCTGAGGGCCCTCTGGTAGACTGCTAGCTCAGGAAGGAAGGAAGGATAGAAGGAAAGACAGAAGGAAGGAAGGAAGGACAGAAAGAAGGAAGGATGAAAAGAAGGACAGAAGGAAGGAAGAGAGGAAGGAAGGACAAAAGAAAGGAAGGATGAAAGGAAGGAGGGACAGAAGGAAGGAAAAAAGGAAGGAAGGAAGAGAGAAAGAAAGAGAGAAAAGAAGAAAAAGAGAAACAAAGGAGGAAGGAAGAGAGAAAGGAAGAAAAAAGAAAGGAAGGAAAAGGACAGAAGGGAGGAAGGAAGGAAGAGAAGGGCGCAGAAGGGCTGGCACAGGTGTTGCTGTTTTGCTGTTACGATGTTTGCTGAACAGTGGTCCAGTTGATGAAATCTCCATCATTGCTTCTTTCTTCAATAAGTTACCACCACTCTCTCCCTAAATGTCCTTTTAGCTCTAGTCCCTCACACCCCTGCCTCTTAGCACCCAAAATATTGAACTAACAAAGCTGGCTTTAGATGCAGGTAAGAAAACAACAGGTGGTGGGAAAATCACCATTGGCCAGCCAGCACTATCTCCATTCTAGCAGTATGCACCCTCCACATGATCTGTTAGGTGACAGTACAAGGTTAGGGGCTGGAGGGTGTGCGTGGAGGGCGTCTGTGGTCTTTTGTTTGTTTATTTTGACAAGGCTGGCCACCCTGCTAAATGCCATTGTATTGGGCAGTGCTGTATTTCTGGAGAGAAATGAGAGGGTGAATGAGCTTAAACAGACTAAGGTTGAGGGGTCAGGAACGTTTGCTGTAGAGAAAGAATCCTGTAAAGGCTGCTGCTCAGTAAAAGAGCAGTGTTGAAGTGCCAGGCCGAAGCCACACTGAGAATGAATCTGTGTTCAGACCATCACGCCTTGGAATGAGCTTATGACATCAGACGAGCCACGTTCCAGGGATTTGGTATAAGGACTAAGGGCTTCCTGGTTCACAGAAATCGATGTGCTTTTTCCACGTCTCTCTGTCCTTCCTCGTCTTAAGGCTCACTTCCCCCACAATCACAAGGTGGATTGCAGAATCAACGTAACCACGAGATTCCTCCTTCCTGCCGACATCGGAGTAGATACCCCTCTAGCCCCAGTTTCAAACCTTTTTTTTTCTGGAGATACAAACTGAGGGAAAGGAACAATTTAAAAGTGAACTGTCATCATTGTTCTGTAAATATGAAAGTTGTAACCTCATACACACCACACAGTCAGGGAGGCCAACCAACCTGCTCCGAGGAGTTTTGAGGAGTTTTGAGGCTTAGCGGAAATATAAATAGTAGCTAAGCCCATTAAATGACCAAATAGATTTGTCATATATTAAGCATGGTTGAATAAGTCAGAGATCTCCAGAGAAGCAGAAACAATGAGATATATGTGTAAATATATGTGGAGAGAGGAGTGGGGGTGTAGCTCAATAATATAACACCCACTTGGTGTGTAGGAAGTGGGGAAGGGAAGAGAATGGAAGGGAAGCAGAGAAAAGAGAGGAAGGGAGAGGAGGGAAAGGGAGAGGAGAGAAGAGGAGACTTTATGTAATTAGCTGACATGGCCAAACTCTGCAGGAATTAACAACAGGCTGGAGAACCTGGAAGAGAATGGCATTTCAGTTCAAGACTAAAAGTACATAGACTGGAGACTCGAGGTCAGCTGAGGATACAGCTCCAGCCTAGAAGCTGCCTGCTCCAGAATCCTCCTGCGGCAGCATCCTGTTGCAGTTCTGAAGGGTCATGTCTGAGCGAGCTAAGGAAGGAACCAGGTGCTGGCACGCAGCCAAGTTTCCAGAGCGGGCTTGATAGCACGTGTCAGGCTACCCAGCTGCATGGCTTGTGTTGATGATCTTTGGGAGGTAAAAATGTCACGAAAAAGGGTAAATCGGCAGGAAATCTATGCACAGTGTGTGACTTTGACATATGTTCTAGGCATATTGCTGCACAAAGATGGGGCAGTCTGAGAGGCAAGTAGTGGATTGTTGAAGCTGAAGAAAGGAAGGGAAATACGTCGTGATCCTGCTGTGTAGGACATGGGCACTGTGTCCGACTGTGTGTGGGGGGGTGGGAGGGGTGAGGGGGGTGGGAGGGGTGCGGGGGTGGGGGGGTGGGGGGTGGGGATATAAATCTCAGCTCTGCAGCCAGTGCTGTCTGTGCTCAGGCTCCTCTTAGAAGTGACTTGTTACTTAGCAGTTTCGTTACAAAATGATTGTGGTGGTGATGACGACTACATCAAATTTAAGCTATGAAAATAACATTTTATTTTAATGTTTTCTCCCTGTCAAACCTTACGGAGTATTGGAACGCAAGTCTAGAAGTTTAAATATCAACATCAAAGAGTTTCCTTCTTAGAAGGTGTTAAGTTTTAATCATTACTCTTTATTACTTAAAAGGATATGTTTTTCATCTCTGTGGTTTGAAATGTGTGCGTCAGTTTGTCGGGAGGGGGTTAGTGAGCTAAAATTGTGGTTTTCTTGGCACAAACACTCACTGTAAATATTGCCTTAGATCAAGTTTACAGGAACAGACTCTTTTGTAAGTGGAATATTTTAGAACAAAAAGTAGATTGGACGGAGTGACTGTTAGTTTTAATGTCTGCCTGGCGCATTCTAGAACTACTTTGGAAGAACGTCTCAATGAAAGGTCACCTAGATCAGGTTTGACTGTGGCTGTGTTTATACATGCAAGGATTAAATGAACTAGTCATGAGCTCTGAGTATATAACATTATAGCTGTGCATTAGCTCAGGTTCTAAAAGTTGATTAGATGGGAAATCCAAGTCAAGTAAGATTAATGATTACATGTCCTCTTAAAACAGTGGTTCTCACCTTCCTGGTGCTGCGACCCTTTAACACAGTTCCTCATGTTGTGGTGACCCCCCCACCACCACAAAATTATTTTTGTTGCTATTTCATAACTGTAATTTTGCTAATTAGGAATCAGAATGTAAGTATATGATATGCAGGATATTTGATATGTGACCCCTGTGAAAGAATCTTTCATCCCCCAAAGGTCTGCAAACTGCTGTCTTAAAAGAAGGCTAAATAAACAGGCTGACTATGCAGAAGGGCAGTAGTCTTAAATCTTAAGTGACCTCAAGGTGTATTATTAACTCCAGCTATGAGGTCCAGCAAAAGTTACAGTCTGTTAGAATGTAAGAAATATTTTCATACTATTGTATTAGTCATGCACTCTGAGTACATAACTTTATAGCTGTGCATTAGCTTAGGTTCTAAAAGTTGATTAAATGGGAAATTGTGGTTTTCTTGGCACAAACACTCACTGTAAATATTGCCTTAGATCAGGTTTACAGTGAACTATCATTCACTGTGAGTTATACTGATTGCATTGATTGACATGGGAAAATACACTCAGAGTGGGTATCATTTCCTTCTTAGGTGTTCCTGAACTGTGTAAGAGTGAGAAAGAATGAACTGACTAGGTGAGCTTGTTCATTAGTTCATCGCCTTCTGCTCTTGACTGTGGATTTAATGTGACTAATTCTTTCAAGTTCCTGCTATTATGGCTTCCCTGCTATGATGATGGACCACAACCTGCAATTAAGAGCTAAAATAAACCCTTTCTTAAGTTGCTTTTATTGAAGTGATATTTTTCTTTTTACTATGGTTTACATATTTATTTATTTTTTTTCTTTCATCTTGGTTTTTAAGATTTTTATTTTATTATATTATTTATTTTACTATATCTTTATTATTTGAAACAAAATTTAAATCTAAATATATTTTGATCATATTTATCCCCTCCCCCAAGTGTTCCAGATACATTCCTCCTCCCCACCCAATTATCTTTAAATTCTTTCTAAAAAAAAAAAAAAAAACCAAGAAAACAAAACAGTAACAAAAAATCCCACTGAACCAAATAGAAGCACACACAAAAACCTGAGAAGTCAGGTACACGCTCCTCTGCTGTGGATGGCCCTGAGGTTGCTTGTATTCAGATGCCAATTCAGCTTTCTTAGGAGGAATGAGTCACACCACAAGTCCTCAGGTGACTTCTTATGAACCATCCCCTAATGAATAAAGGAGTCAATCACTGGACAAGTAGGGGGACTTCCAGGTTGGATGGAGGAAGAGAGGAAGCAGGAGAAAGGGAGGCCCTTTTTGGATGGGGATATAGCTACTAGTGTCTCCCCATTTCAGTGGTAAATCTGTCAGGATTTGCCTCCAGAGGATTTAGATTTAATAAGGCTTGCAAGATTAGGATTTTAGTAGTTTTTGTGCCCAGTGATTGAGTTACCGTTGTTTCTGAACTAAGCTTGTGTTGTATTTTCCTTCACGTGGCAGCTCATCTGGTTTCAAGAGAGAAAAGTATAGCAAAGGGTGGTTTGCCTGATATGCACCACAAAGGCGATGGGGGATTTGAAGCATGGGACTGGTGTGGTAGCAACCCACCAGTGGGAACTTAGCGAGCTGGGTGGAGAGAATTTGGAGCTCTGAGTCAGAGACTACTCAACTGCTGAATATAAGTCCTACCCTGAGGTGGTTGACTGTTGCAAGAAATATTAAAAATGAATCCACTCTGCAAACTCTCTTTCCCGCTGGACCACATTCTAGTGTCCTAGTGCCAGTACCGTATGGCCTCAACACTATGTCTCGGTGGGCTCTTGCTAATTTTTCCCAGCTAACAGCAACATCTCGCTCACATGCAACGCTTTACACACCCCCACAATCATTCATTTATCACCTAGTACCCTGTAAAGCATGGACTCTTAAGGCTTAATTATCTAATCAGATTTATATAATAATAAGATCACAATTACAAGCATGGACTCTTAAGGCTTAATTATCTAATCAGATTTATATAAGATCACAATTACGAAATGCCAATACAATAACTTCAGTGTCAAATGATAAAGATAATGTTTAGACCCAATTAATCTAACCGTGTAAATTCCTTAGTCTGGTTGTTATAACCATGCGGGATCTGAATTGTCATCTTCCTCTGCCTCCATGGTAATCTTCTCTACCTTTTTCTCTACCTTCCTCTCTCTGCCCTTTTAACTCCTCAGCTTCTAGCTCCACCTCTCTATTCCTGTCCAATCACAGGCCTGTCACTGCCCTAATGTGATTGGACAGAGAAAATGCAACATTTCACCCTTTCTGTTTAATAAAAAAAAAATTCTTTCAAAATATAAATTGAACATAACTATTACATATATTGTAAATTATCTGGTCTAAGATAGATCTAACACCCAGTCCAACATTTTTGTCGATAAAATTGAACACTATCTTTTATCCTAACT
>JADRCC010562509.1:0-16097 GCA_019843855.1 Hylomyscus alleni
TTCAAGTGATGTGTTATTTGATATAGCAAGACAGACATGAAATTATATTTTCTTGCTTTCTACACACACACACACACACACACACACACAAACATATATATATATACAAAATGCATTACTATTACTAGATGCTGACATGCAAAGACACAATTAAAGGAAGTTAAAATATAAGAATATTCTGTCACTTATCACCTAATCAAAGACATAAACAATGGGATAGGAACAGAAATATGACATAATCACTGTCAGAATTTTTTAAAACATTATACCCTGAACAAAATGTTGCTAGGTATAGGTACTAAAACATGTTCCTGTTATCTATAACCAAATGATCTCCAATTAAGTAAAGATCATCATAAAACACAGAAATCAAGTATAAGAAATGTCAGACAAAAAGACCTTCACAAAACCATCCAGGGATGTCATAAGCCTGGAATGAGGAATGCATTTGGTGGAATTCCAAGTCATTCAAAATGCTTAAATAGATTATTTAGCCATATTCTACCTCACATATAAGAACCTTGCAAGAGTCTGCACTTGTCTCCATGTATTGCTTTTAACAATTTTTTGTTTCTACAAAATGGCATTAATATCTACCATATAATTCATACTGCCTTATTTATTTTTATTGTTATTTTCATATGTATGCATGTACATGTTTATGTGTATGCACATGTTTATGTGGTAACACATATGTGTTACCACATATGTCCATGTGGCTATTCAGGATATGTGTGTGTGTGTTGGGCCACAGGTTGACAATAAGAATCTTTCACAGTGTCTCCTCCAATTACTTTCTGATACAGATTCTTAGTCATAAACAGACGTCTTGGCAAAGCTCATGTTACTGGTCAGTTTGCTCTGAAAGAAACTGGAATGGTGAGAGTTGGGGTGAATTTAAGCAAAACACATTATATTCATATGTAAAATTCTCAAACAATAAATTTAAAAACCAATAAATTTGAAGGAGCGTGAGTACTAATTCTTCTGATAAACACAGTATACATGGTGTTATTTTAGTGACAGGCAAAAAGATGTATCCTAAGTCTTATCATACTTATATTCTTCCTATTCTGTGAATCCTTTTTGGTTCCTACTTGGTTTGGTATTCACACATGCATTCAACCTTAGTGCTTTCTTATAAATCTGTCACTGTGTATTGTTTTTTTGTGTTATGGTGCTGATTACCTTGTCACTTTCACTGTCAATGTAGAGTTTATGTCACTGATACATATTTATTACAAGTGAGAGAATTTTCCGGTAGCAAAGCAGAATGGCATGAAAATGATTTTAAGAGTGCTGGAGAGATGGTGAGAAGTTTACTAGCACCTTTCGGTCTTCCAGAAGACCCACTTTAGTGGCCAGCAACTGTCTTCCTCTGTGGACTTGACTGCAGCTGAGGCTGCAGAAACTCTGATACTTTGGCCTCCATGGACAACCCCACAAGGGGGCATAAAAATGCATAAACATACACATATTCACATAAACAAAAGATTTAAAATTAATGTTAGATTGCACCTAATAATTCTGCTTATTTAATCTCTGAAAAAAAGCTATTACCCTTTCACTAAATTAATATGTAATATCTTTCTTCACAATTTAAATTTTAGAAATTTTACAGTCTTTGAAATATTAATCCTAAAGTTATTTGATACTATTAAAATTCCTAGAATATATCTTCTCAGAATTGAAGAGGTCCATCAACGTGCAAAAGGCTTAAAATTATTATGTATTGTTAAATAAAATTATCCAGACTCAGAAAGACACCACTTAATAAAATAAAATAAAATAATTATAAGTGGTACAGGAGACAAAATTGGTTGAAAATACGTTTTCCTCGTTGTGTCATAATGAATCAGATTATTTTGTACCAATGATACATACTGATTAAAAGAACAAACTATGAAGCTGGAAAGATAGGTCAGTGGTTAAGAGCACTCGATTTTTTTTTTTTAACCATTGTATTCATTTACATTTCTAATGATATCCCCTTTCCCGGTTACCCTTTCACAAAACTCCCCATTCCATACCTTCTCTCCTCATCCCCTTTGCCTCTAGAGGGTGCTCTTCAACCCCACTTACCCACTCCCACCTCACTGCCCTAGCATTTCCCTATGCTGTGGCATCAAACATCCATAGGACTAAGGGCATCCCCACCTACTGATACCCAGATTGAGTCCCAGCTGGTGCATGAAATATCATCACCATCTGTAACTGAGTTTCTGGAGACCCCATGCCCTCTTCTGTCTTCTACAGTCCTGCATGCATAGTGTACAGAGACACACATGTAAGCAAAGCACCCATACACACAAAACACAAAATGATTTGATAATGAAAAAGCTGGTACATAAATGAAATAAAAATAGTTTGCACACAGTTTATAAAGAAAAGTCACTTATTTTCATTCCTTACTTAAAATTTGTTAAGATGGGTTATAAGATTCTTATGTGCAGTAGGAGATCCATAGTGTTATAGAATTTAATCCTATAAAGCTAGAATACTTAGAGTCATTTGAGACTAAGTTTTTGTTCCTAATAGGAGGGTGGTCTTACCTAAAGAAAATGTCTAGCCTCATAAGAACATAACCATCAAGATGCTTGTGACTCTGAGGGACTGGCCAAATAAATTGTACTGAAAATCCTCAACTTATAAGATCCACTACAACCACCTTTTATATTTCTTTCTAAATTACAGGTGAAGCAGAGGACTTCCTTTCATGTTATCTTGAAACTATTTGTTGCAAGGGACATCTAATTGTTTAGATGCATTCACAAGTGACCTTCGATGAGGAAATTTTGGAGTCAGCTGACTTCTCACTGTATTTTGTTGCTGTTGACAAAAAGCCAGTTGCACTGATATGACTTGGTTTGGGTGGCTCTCTCTTAGAGTTCAGTTTTTGACTAGGCCGATGTGCATATATATCTCTGCTGTACCAGCAACCTTCAGACTCATTAAGGAGTACATCAAAGTCAGTGCTTCAGAGGGAGCCTCCTAATTACCATTTTCTAGATCTTGTCGGAAGTTGTATCTTTGAGTGGTCAGTTCAATGTACAGTGCACAGAAGTCTAGTTTTCCAATAAAGATTTCCACTAAATGCTCTTCTGCTATGTATAGTGTCACTGCTCAGTGTCAGAGAAAACAGGACAGAATTTAAAACTGCCTACAGTAAAGAGTATAGAATGCACCTAAATCCATTGGTGCTGCATTAACAAAATTAAACAGTTTCCTTGGAGTAACTCCATTTGAAAGACAGTACAAAAACCTAATACAGTAGAAGCTTCTTGGCATAGATATATATCTGAAGGTGATCTAATTGAAATTGGCAAACAAAAGGGAATAGAGAGCCCAACTGGACATCTCATGTCACCAAATGAAGCTTCAAGTACCAGGATAGGATATATCTAATTGTGTTTTTGTGCAAAAGGAATACCACAGGAATCGCCAAGCAACCAAGGCTGTTGTCAAGACTACAGGCTGCTCTCCACAAACTGACAGGGAGGTCCCATTGCTGAAGTTAACACCTACAGAGCTCACTGAGCAAGGAGAAATGGTGCTCGTGCCTTCTCACACCTTCCTACATCTTTCATTCCTATAAGCTCAGTTCTTGGTATTGGAAGGCACTCTACTCACTACCTCTTAAAGGAGAAACCTAAACACCAAGACAAATAAATCCTTTGGACTATAACGGTGCTCCTGCAAGATATGCAGCCCTCATTTCTCATTCCCAGTCAAAACAGGAAGGTTTATGAGAGACTAGATATAGAATTCCTTCAGCCTTTTGTTGAAATATTTCCCCTAATTACAACACAAAAACTATATTAAAGTAAAATCTTCTCCTTTTTTCTCCAAGAATATTCAACCCAAGTACAGCTTTAAATAGTATTTCTTTAAAATATTTTATTTAATATAAAGTACTTACAGGAAGGAAGGGAGTTGGGAGTTTGCAGCCACTCAGTAGTTGAAGGCACCTAATCCTCCAGGGCTTAGGCTCTACCACAACTATGTCATACTCATGTGGAACAACACAACCCTCTAGTTCTAAAACAGCAAGCATACATTCTGACTACACTGTACCAGGAAGAAATATTTAAAGAGATCATTTAAGCAACCTATTGGCTTCTGAGTATAAAACATTAAAGTAGACTATCTCAATTATAGATGAATAAGAATTAGAGAGAATTAAGATATTTCTTAAATGAAAATGCACAGTTAAATGTAGATTCCATATATTATGAAAAATGCTTCTTTTGCTACTACACATAGTAAACTTACTTGTGTCTTGCTATTCAAGTTAGAGGAAAAACTGTCACCAAACTTGTTAAGTCTATACAGCTGCAGGTATGTATTGTTTTTCCTGTCTGAAAACTTAAATAAAATAACTAAAAATAATAATTTCTAAAGGTGGTTTTTAGAAAAGCACAATATTAAGGAGACTCCAGCTGTTCAAAAGATATGATATTGTAAGAGCAAATTACCCCCAGGATATTTACTTTATTGAGATCCATTATTCACTTCCTTAATAACATCAGGGATAAGACTGCTTAGATATCAGGGAGATAGCTCTGGCAACAACATTTTAGAATTCATCATGATTCTATCTAAAATGTCAGTACTTCCTTTGAATTTATTACCTACATGAAAAGATAAACAAAGTCTATGAGAAAAGCTTTAGAGTTCAAATTTCATTATAAAATTTAAAAATGATTTTAATCACTGTAGTGAGGGGACCCTGCAGGTTGGCTCCCCAAGTTCCTGATAAAAGACCATTATCAAATGTGTGACATTTTTCCATTTTCTATGAGAAGTTTTTTTTTTAATAAACAGGAACAAATGTTTAGAATCCCAGCCATACTTGTAAACATTGAAATTTTTAAATGTTGGTTCCTGAAGAACTGATGACAAGGGACAATTTGGCCATTTGCCAAGATTCTAATCAACAAATTAATGCAGCAAGTTCACCAGCTGTGAACTAGCTGTGTGAGCTAACCAAATAATGTTCTCTTTTTAATGTGAGAGGTGTGTAGAGTAACTGCCAGGTAATTTATTAATTCTATTCCTTTGACCATGCTCTGAGAACTCTCTGACCCCTGATATGAGAGGAATGCACACACTTGCATGTGCTATGGCAACAGAAAGCTCACATATCTAAATCACCCCAAAGACAAAAACCTGCCTACAAAGAATTAGGACTAACTAATCCAGAGTCTCCTTTAACTTTCTTCTCTGAAAACTGGAGAACTTCCAAGGAATGAAGAAGACAGCTTGTAGGAAAATGATTTTGGGTTAATCATTTTCTTTGGAAAAATGTCATTGATATAAAATGACAATTTTGGAGTGTGCAGGCACAGTTTCCCCTGGCAAAGATGGAGCTCTTCTCCATGCTGGTGTAGGGTGTCAGTAGGGATACCCTCACCCCAACAAAGGGGAGCAGGACCCAGCAGCACCAAGAGCGACATAGTGGAGGTTTTCCTGTGTCACAAGCTGAGCTTCTCTGTCTTCAGGCTTTTCATGGGTTCTCATGGCCTGGAGACACTGCTGATATTAAGATCAAGAGTCTGTCTCACAGGAACAAAATGTTACCCTTTTATTTGTACTGCCTCTTTCCACACATGCACTTCTTTGGCCAAAGATAATTATTACCAGATATTAGGAGTGCCCTGAAATGTCAGACAGAAAGATGTCAAGAAAGCCTATTATCAGCTTGCCAAGATCTATTACCAGGACATGAATAAGGATGATCACAAAGTCAAGGAGAAGTTTTTCCAGATCATAGAAGTACATTTAGGTGTTGAATGATGAAGTAAACAGTATGAAGCATGATGCTGAAGGCTCTTCTGGCTTTTATCCTGGGGACAAAGTCTCTGGGTAGAGCTTCTGAAGAGGAGGTCTTGCTGTTGACCCTAAGGAGCTGATAAGATGATCTTTGGAGAGTTTTCTTCACCCCCTTTTGGCAATTTCCAGACTGTTTGATCAATGCCAGGAATGCATCATGGAATTGAAGTTCAGTCAAGCAGCCATAGGTGTGACCAAAGTTCACTGTGAGCAACATACTGGATATCAGTGAGTGCCGTGATAGCAAGCGGAAAGAGTCAGGAAGCAAAGTGCAGCATCCCCAATGCTGCAGCGTCTCAGGCATGGAAACCTGCAATACAGGGCCTTTTGTGATAGGTTCCAACTTTCAGAGATGTAGTGGGTATTACAACTCCTTGTGTGGTTTGCAGAGGAATAGGAAAGACAAGCAGAAGTGGGAGACAATCCCTGTGCCTGCAGGAGTTGAAGATCATCAGATTGAAAGAATATTTCGTGGGGGAAAACGAGACAAGAAAATCTGTTCTGGAAGGATATGGCACAGACATCCACTTCCACCTCTTTGTTTCAACTTCTCAAGCTATTCTTGTGGGCATAGCCAAAGCTCAAGGACCATATGAGACATCAATGTGACAACCCCTGTTGGGCTTCAGACACACCAGATGATTTGGAAAAGGCATACCCTCAAATTAATACCAATGGCTATGGCTATTGTGACCACCATATTCATGTGAGGATCAGAGCTCCAAAGAGGCTAACCAGTAGTCAGCAGAACCTGATCCTGAGCTATGTTGAAGATGAGACTGATGAGGAGGGAACAGTGAATGGGAATCGTGTCACCCACACAGGCACTGGAAAACTATCAACCAGAAACGAAATCAGGAGCGGCAAGCAGCCGCTCTTCCCGGCCAGGGGATCAGACATAGGAGGATCTCACAACAGTAGCATTGCACCCCTGCCTACAGAGCCCTTTGAACTGCCTAGCAACGGCAAAGCTATGTGAGGACAACTCTCTGTATAGAAGTGCATTGTGGATAGTGCCTAGGTAGTGATATATGGCCCTCAGGCTGGATACAAGTATCCTGTCCACTGGTAGGGGACTTGTTTCTTCTGGTTCGGGAAGGGTAAACAAAACTTAGACTCTTCTTGCAACACTAAAAATAACCTGGAATCCTAGGTAGTAGAGAGCTGAAAGAACTAAAGGCTGCGCTTACAGCTTAAAATAAAGCCTTAAGCCGCACAGTATTGTGAACTAATTTTTCTCTCAACGAAGCTCATGGAGGTTCTGGAACAGGTCCTTCCTGGGGTAGTCTAGGTCTTCTCTAGGATAGGGGCAGCACAGCCCACCCACGCCATCTCCCTGACCAGTAATGATGAGGTGTCTGGCACTCACCTTAGAGTTTTGTTGTTTGTCTGTTTGTGAAGGTACCAAGCAGCTGAAAAGTGGATGCTTAGTTCCTGGCAGGCACATTTGTGGAACGCAATCCCTCTATCCACTTCACCTGAGATGGCAACTTGTCTGATAGATGAGTTAGATTGTTCTAATCAGGTGTATATCGGGGTGTTTCCTGCCCTGTTGGACCTTCAGACTCTGGAGACTTGCCAGCCGGGGCTTGATTTTCCCCTTTTCCACTGCTGATATTGGATTTTCAACGTGTATTTGAGTTGCTCAGTGTTAAGATTCATTGTCTTTTTTTTTCCTGTGGAAACGTTAATAGGGAAAAGCCCAATGTCATTGGTGAAGGCTTTCCACTAAACAGCCTCATTTCCAACCTCTGGTGGAAGCATGTGGGGATTTCTATGTGTTTCGAGGTCCTGGAGCTAGCTTAAGGCAGGCTGATAAAGAACACTTTATATGTAGTTTCTTTTCATTTGTAATTTACAAAAGTAAATCTCCCCTACTTGGTTTTCCTGTAAGATGCTATGGCATAAATAAATAAATAAATAAATAAATAAATAAATAAATAAATAAAAGAGTTATGTTGATAGAACGAATCGTCCAAGGTTTGGTAGACATTTCTGTTTGTTTTGTTAGTTGATTGTTTTTGGTTTGCTTGCTTGCTTGTTGGTTTGTTGTTTAAGTTGTTTGGTTTTTGTTTAAAAATTATTCTTTACCAAGTATCTCTGAGTGCATATGTACTTGGGAACTTGAAGACAAGTTTTATCACATTCTTTCGACATCTAAGATGTGACTTCTCAGAACATCTAAGTGTGAGATACAGAAGGGGAGAGAGAAAATGAGAGAAAATGGAATGTATGGTGGGAAGGAGGGAGAAAGAGAAAACAGGAAGAAAGATGGGGAGATGGTGTGGAGAGCTGTTAGGGCTTTGCTGTTTGAGGATGCAGTGAAAAATAGGCTTCAGGTTTGGATGTTTGTCCCTAAGAATGTTTTCTAATTACAATATTTCTTCTCTTTTCTTCTTCCAACTTCTCCCACATATCTGTCCCTTCTCTCTTTCAAGTCCATGGCCTGTTGTCATTCTTATTTGTTGTATCTTCAAGCATACTATAGTATTCTCTGGCTTGATTGCTTTCTCTTCCTTTCTTTCTTTCTTTGTTTCTTTGTTTCTTTGTTTCTTTCTTTCTTTCTTTCTTTCTCTGTTTCTTTCTTCTTTTTTTCCTTCCTTCCATCTTTCTTTCTTTCTTTCTTTCTTTCTTTCTTTCTTTCTTTCTTTCTTTCATGTCTCTCTGTCTTTAATTCTTTCTTCTGTGAGTAATGTATACTTGTGTGTGTGTGTGTGTGTGTGTGTGTGTGTGTGTGTGTGTGTGTGTTTATGTGTGTGTGTGTATGATTTGGCTTTGGTTTCTTTTGTTGTTTATGAGAATTTTTGGTTGATGGATGTCCCCAAAAGTCCATGTTAACTGACTCTGTTGGTTTTCCTGTGGAGTCTTTATCTTCTTTCGTTTTGTCAGTCCTTCCAAAACGCTTTCAAAAGATTCCCCAATCTCCATCTAATGTTTGGCTATGGGTCTCATTATTTGTATCCATTGACTGCTGGCCTCAGAGGACAGTTATGCTAGGCTCCTGTCAGTAAGCATAACAGAATATCATTAATAGTGTCAGGGATTCATTCTTGACCATGAGGTAGGTCTCAAATTGAGCCAGTCATTGATTGACCATTTCCTTCATCTTTATTCCATCTTTGTCCTTGCGCATATTTTAGGCAGACCACATTTTGGTTCAAAGATTTTGTGGGTGGGTTGTTCCCCTTATCCTTCTACTGGGAGTCCTGTATAACTATAAGAGTTAGCCACTTCTGTCTCCGTAACCCCCACTGCTAAGAGTATCAGCTGGAGCCACCTTCATAGACTCCTTGGGGCGTTTTCAGATTTGTCCACTTCTGTCTCTGTAACCCCCACTGCTAAGAGTATCAGCTGGAGCCACCTTCATAGACTCCTTGAGGCCTCTTCAGATCCAGTTTGGTGGTGGTTTGAATAGGCTTGAACCAGGGAGTGGCACTATTAGGAAGTGTAGCCTTTTCAGAGTAAGCATGGCTTTATTAGAGGAAATGTGACACTTTGTGGACAGGCTTTGAGACTCTCCTCTAAACCACATGTGAGCTAATCTCTGCTTTTTGACTTTGGAAAAAGATGTAGAACTTTCAACTACTCCAGCACCATGACAGCCTATATGCTGTCATGTTTCCTGCCTTGAGAGTAATGGACTGAACCTCTGATCCTATAAGCTATATCCAATTAAATATTATCCTTTAGATGAGTTGCTTTGGCCATGGTGTCTCTTTACAGCAATGAAAACCCTAACTAAGGCAAGGTTTCCAGAACAACTTAGAGATGCCTCACCCTGTCACTGCTGATTTCCATTCTCTATCCCTGATTTCCTTACAACTGACCCCCTTACCCCATTCCTATCCCCACATCCTCTTCTACCCAGTTTCCATCCTCCACCCACCTAGGATATCTATTGTATTTCTCCTTGTGAAAAAGACTTAGTCATCTTCCCTTGGGCTCTCCTTCTTATTTGGCTTCATAGAGTTTGTGCATTATGGCGTAGTTATCCTGTTATTTTTGGCTAATATTTACTTACAAGTGAGTACATTTCATATTGGGTCTGTTACCTCATGGGTTAATATTTTGTAGTTACATAACAGGATGTCTACTTGTAGAAAAACAAAACTAGGTCTACATGTATCACTCTGCACAAAATTCAGGTCTAAGTGGATCAAAGCTTTTAACATAAAACAAGTACATTGAATCTAATAGAACAGAAAGTAGGGTATAGTCTTGAACTCGTTGGTAGGGGAGACAATGACCGGACAGAACACTAAGATGAAAAATTAGTAAATGATACCTCAGGAAATTTCAAAGCTTCTGTAAGGCAAAGGACAAACTATCAATAGGATTAAACAACAGCCTGCAGATTGGGTAATGATCTTTACCAACCTTACATCTGACAAGAGAGTGAATATCCAAAATATATGGGGAAGATAAAACATGATAAAGCATGAAATATTTACAACATGTATGGTCAAATTCCTGCCATAACAGCAAATAGTGAATTAACAATATTCCAAGTCAAACAAAGAATATAAAAGAAAATTTACATGGACTTATAACTTAGCTGACAGAAACATATGAGAATTCTCTTATAGTGTCCTGTCAGGAGAGATGAATGCATGTCAAATCATGATAAAAGAGGACCTCTGCATTAGCTGTTTCTCTCAACCAATCAGGCAAGGATTCTCTTTTAAATTTATATTAGTTAATAATATAAATTTATAATAATAATAATATAATAATATAATTATTAATATAATAATTAAATAATATAAATTTATATTATATTAATATAATATATTATATTATATTAAAAGAAATACAAGTTTTAAAGCACAGTTATGGATATTAATTGTAATGCATCAAATGATTAAAAGATTGGGTCAACTAAGGTGTTCATTCTCTTCTATATTAATTATCTAATTTATTTTTCATATACACACACATATATATGTATATACATGTATATATATGTATATATATGTTTGTCATATAAGTTTATCATTCACTATATATACATATATATATACACATATACATACACACACACACACACACACACACACACACACACATATATATATATATATATATATATATCCACCACAAACTAAAGTAATTGCTTACATATTTTGCTTTTATGGATGATCAAGGGTTTGTATTTCACTATTAATTAGTTTATGACTATTTAGGTTTTGAAATTTTATTTTTATATTTTGTGACTGTTCTCCAAGTATCTCCAAATATAATAAAAAGCTTACATTGAAATTAAAAATATATAATATTAATTTGTCAGTTTCAAGTATTCTGCATGCTTTATACCTGCTAAATTACTTAATTATAGATAGATAGATAGATAGATAGATAGATAGATAGATATAATTACCCCTTATTAATTTTCTTTGCAATATAGGGACATATGTATACAACTCAACATATTGTACCTGAGAGAGAGTAAGGGGACTCTGAATTAAGTACAGTGAAATACAAAGTCGTTATTACACTGATGAAAGAAAAATAAGATATTTCAAACTATTATCATGCCCATTAACAACATTTGACATTTTAACATAATTCCAAGTTGTAAAGCAATTAGCAATAAAGTGTTCAGTGAACAAATTTGAGATGTAAAACTGTTACAGTTCATGAAGGGAAAGATTGGATTTTCCTCCTCTATACATTTTTTATTGTCATGGATAAGTCGTATTATATAAGGAGTTCATGTATCTCTTCAGTATACTATGACATTTTAAACATGAATCATCAACCTTTGAATGCAGTATATGCACTTATATGTTGCCTAATAAAGTAACTAATTAAGAAAGAATGTCATATTTAAAGTGTAAATTAAATGCAAATTTTAACTAGCATGATGATAGTCAGATGAACATTTTGAGGGGTGTTTTGTTTTTTTGTTTTGTTTTGTTTTTGTGAGCCATGGCAAAAACACATTGAGAAAAAGAAGAGACAAAAAGAAAATGGGAAAAAAGAGGAAAGAAATAGAACAGACACAAGTAAGTGAAGTTAAGAAGAAAGGAAACAGGGAGAGAGGGATGGAGAGAGGGAGAATACATGAGGGACAATGGGAAGGAAGGAGCACAGAGAATTAACTTTAGTTTGGAGTAGAAATGTAGTGGAGCACTATGGTCAGAATGTGGTCCTGATAGTGAAAAGATGGAAGATTGGTTTTCTGGCTTTACTTCTGACTTCCTCTGCCCTCTGCTTTCTCTGCCTTAAACATAGCTTGCGGTATCTTTAATGGACTTTGATCTCATCTGGGAAAAGATGATGCAGGAGGCAGGCCTCAGCTCTACAGTCAGCACTTGACAGCAAGCGCCATCAATTTCTCACATAAAATGTTGGAGTATCCTTTTCTTGGAACCTTAACAATTGACTGGTCAAATTGTAAGAAAATATTGTAAGAAAAATTGTAAGAAACAGTTTGTGGTGCCTTTGGGAAATAGCCTGACTGCAGTGGCAGGCCTTTGAGCTTTATTACATTCTTTGTTTTAGTAGTGTGGCAATTTTTAGCACACTTTTTCTTCTTTTAAAAAAAAATACGTATCCCATTTTGAAATAATTTGAAAGAAACAGCATCTGTTACTTTCCTCAGAAACCCATCTTTCTGAATTTATCACTCACACTGTGATATATTTTCTTTATGAACAGCCACTTTTCTAAGAATCTTACAAGTTTTGTGCACCACAAATCCAGCCTCCTTAGGACTCCTACCTAAATTTCCCCTCTTTTAGGCTGTAGTTAATTCCTCAAACTCTCTTTTTATATTGTGGAAAGCATGTGTAAATATG
Source organism: Hylomyscus alleni (assembly GCA_019843855.1). Taxonomy (NCBI): domain Eukaryota; kingdom Metazoa; phylum Chordata; class Mammalia; order Rodentia; family Muridae; genus Hylomyscus; species Hylomyscus alleni. The sequence goes on from JADRCC010562509.1 coordinate 12,633, forward strand.
TGTGGGGTGATGGCAAGGGACGGTGTGTGATACAACTGTGTGGGGGGGAGTGGCAAGAGACGGTGTGTGGTACAACTGTGGGGGGGTGTGGCAAGGTATGGTGTGTGGTACAACTGTGCTAACCAAGGGACAGTGTGTGGTACAACTGTGCTAAGCACAAATTCTATACTTTATAATGCCAAATATTTATACAGCGTGATTCAATGCTTTGCATCTTTTAACATTTTTCTGTGACTACTTTGGAAGGATGAATACAGAATGTGTATGGCCTCTATTTTATGCCAAACTTAATAGACTTCTTGTAGCCCTGAAAACTTCATATGTATATGTGTGTACTTGGGCAAAATTAAAACCTTACTTCAGCTTAAATCTGAATAAACAAACAAAAGAAAAAACACAAAATAAGCTTTATATTTTTGACATTTTCTCCAGGAATACTTTCCATTAATTATAGCTTTAAAATGATGAAATGAAAAACTTGTATGGTGTCACAAAAATATCTGACAGTATTTTAAATTTGTAAAGAAATCAGTTCCTATCAAAATATATCCTGGTATGAGATGTACAAAAGATACTTAATGTCTTGCAATATTTTGAATACACAATTTTAAGATATATTTCTGAGCATTTGTTTGTAAATATAAAGGCTTTTAACAATAAAATTTTGACTATTAAAGGAGCTTATGACATTGTTATATTAATTATTGGATGAATGGTTCCATAAAGTATTCTAAATTTTCTGCTTAAATTATTAGACTTTTACTTACATTTACAAGGTATTTAAATTTTCTACTTTCAGGATTGAATTTTCTACTACAGAACTCACATGTACAAAGTAAGAACAATTATAATAAAATGTTTATTTCTTTGAATTGTTTTTTGAGCCAGCGTCTCATTCTAGAATCCATGACCGCCTAAAATGCACTATGTAAATTAGACTTGACTCAAACTTAGTGAAATTTTTCTCCCCTTGACTCCCAAGGAGTGAAATTAGAAGCATGACTATCTTCAAATTATATATCTAGTTTTAAAAATATCAATTTAAAATTTTAAAAATAAAATTTCAAATATAGAACAATAAATGTCTATGGATATAAAAGTAACCGATTGTAATAATCTAAAAGAATTAAAAAATAGGTTGCTATATATCATTATACTGTATTAGAGCATGCTAATCCCCTATCAACAGCATTTTCTGTTTAAAATTCATCAATCATACATGATTCTGAATTATGTTGGTAAATATTATGTGTCAATTTGGAGGGTGTATTTGGATGAAGTAAAATTTATAATTGTTGTACATAGAGTCAAGTTAATTATCTTCCAGTGAGAGTAAACATGTGTAATCAGGTAAAGACTGGAACAGTGCAAAAGCGACACGCTTCTTCAAGCAGAAAAGATCGTGCCATAGATTCCCACAGTATCTGTCTGCATCATTAACTCTATGTTGCCTATACTGGCTGCCCTTTGTTCTTTCGTTAGCAACTGGATACCTTCTGTCTAGCCCTGGGATAGGAAATGTACCCTCCATTCTTCTAGCAATGTGGGTTGTTGATCTACACTGCAGATAAAGGGCTTACTAGCCTCCATAATTACATGAGCTGAGTAAGTTAAGAAAGGGAGAGAAGAAGGGAAGAAAGGAGAGAAGATGGAAGAAAGATGGGTGATAAAAGGCATGTGTATAGTAGAGGATTGCAAAGTCAATCATCAATGAGAGGAGAGGCCCTTGACCCTGTGAAGGTTCTGTGCCCCAGTGTAGGGGAATGATAGGGCCAATAAGTGGGAGAGGGTGGGGTGGCAGACATGGGGACGGGGGAGGTAACAGGGGTTTGTTCTAGTTTTTTTATTTGTTCATTAAAAATAAATAAAAAATAAATAAAAAAAAGAAAAAAAAGGTGTGTGTGCCTTTTTACACATACATCCTCTGATTCCTTTCCCCTAGAGAACTCTGCCAAACATAGGCATTGATTTTATATAATAGCATTTTACGTACTAATAGCTTTTAAATGATCAGTCATGAGTAATCCTGGCAGAGTACAATGATGCTATTCTGTGAATAAAAAAGACAATGTTGTGATCACTTAGAAAATAAAAAATATTGCTGAACATACGTAGATCAAAAAAAAAAAAAAATCCAACAACTGTTCCAATGAACACTCTTACAGCTCTCCTTCCAAAACTTTGAACTGATGGACATGACGCTTGTACAGTAAGGGAGCATGCTGAAAACAATAGCCTTTTATTACCTGTCTGATTTTAAATTATTAATGATTGCACATTCAGAAAATTTTAGAATGGTGGTGTCTTCAAATAATGATGTTCACTTCAGGGTCTGTGTGATATTCACTCTGAATGTCTCTTCTAAATGACATTGTATGTGACTTGTTAGAGTCATCACATGACTAATCCTTAGAACTGGTTGGCTACAGCTCAGAAAAGAGGAAATTGTCTTAAACTATACAACTCATTTATTTTCCTATAGTTTCTGAGAACAATAATGCTATGTATAATGACTGGCTTTTGTCATGCTACTGCTACTATGCTTGCCTGTGTCTGTTTTCTTTTATTGTTTTCTTATAGAACATAAACTTTGGACAAAATTTGAATAAAATGGAGAAGATATGGGATGAGAATTGAAGAGGCAAATTTTGAAAGTGAATTAATGAAAGTGGATGGGAAAAGGGATTTGATTTATAAGTATTGCATCACTCAATTAATATTCTCTATTCTTTGAAAATCGTGCTAAACTGTCTGCACTATCTTTTTATAATACAATTAATTTATATTTAAATATTTTCTAATTATTTTTATGTCACAAATCTTGATCATGTTCTTTTTTTATCCAATTGCTCCCAAATCCTTCTAACCTCCCTACATACCCAACATCCTTCTCTTTTTTTATTAGATGTTTTCCTCATTTACATCTCAAATGTTATTCTCTTTCCTAGTTTCCCCTCTGAAAACTTCCTATCCCCTCCCTGTCTCCCTGTTCACTAACCTACCCATTCCCTCTTCCCTGTCCTGGCATTCCCCTACACTGGGGCATAAAGCCTTCCCAGGACCAATGGCCTCTCCTCCCATTGATGACCAACAAGGCCATCCTCTGCTACATATATGGCTGGATCCATGGGTCCCTTTATGTGTAGTCTTTGGTTGGCAGTTTAGTTCTGGGAGTTCTGTGCGTACCAGGTTGGTTGATATTGTTGTTCCTCCTATGGAGCTGCAAACCCCTTCAGCTCCTTGTGTTCTTTCTCTAGTTCCTCTATTGGGGACCCTGTGCTCAATCCAATAGATTGCCGAGAGCATCCACCTCTGTATTTGTCAGGCACTGGTAGGGCCTCTCAGGAGACATCTAAAACAAACTACTTGTCAGCAAGCACTTGTCATCCACAATACTGACTGGGTTTGGAGATTATATATAGGATGGATCCCCAGGTGGGGCAGTCTCTGGATTGCCTTTCCTTC
>JADRCC010562510.1:0-10276 GCA_019843855.1 Hylomyscus alleni
CCAGGATAGTACACTTATGGTTTGTTCTCATTTAATTAGCCAATTAGCATGCTAATTGCATTTCCTATTCATTCTTTAATCCTTTTCCTTTACTGTTGGCTGATTTTCTTCCATAAAGCTGGAAATTATCTGCTCAGAAACTTCCAGTGTGAGACAATTTGCCAGGCTCTTTTCAACATGGGAACCAATCAAATCCAGAGCTATCCCTTCACATTGCAGTAGTCTCTGAAAAGATGCTCTACATTTCTAACATTAAGGACATGTTTGGTGACAACCAGTTAGAAGTTCTACGTGTGGTAAAAGTGATGTGTTGTTGCTAGACAAGATGGAGGAGAAGAATGAAAGCACAAAAGGACAAACAATGAAACTGGAGCCACAGAAGAGTGGCCCACGGCTGAGCTACTCGGGAACGATGTGTGTTCCCAAGACACCCCTTTCCTCCAAAAACCTGTTCTGGGGAAGGGACTTATCTATATTTACAGGTATAAGACCAACCCCTTCTGGGATTAACTGTATGCAGGTTTACAACAATATTGTCTTGGAGTCATAAATAAAGGCGTTTTGTCTTTCCCCAGAGTTCTGCTTTTTCTTTACCTAGCTCTAGAACTCCTTGCTTGGGAAACAGCAATGTAAAGATCTCATGCTTCTTCCAGTCCTCGAATTCTTAGATGCATCTCTGATCAGAGGTTACAGAAAATTTACATTCCTCATTTGAAAAACAAAATCTGTGTTTAAAAGTCTCATTTTTTCCCACCATGTGTACACTTTGGTTGGTGGTTTAGTCCCTGGGAGCTCTCAGGGTACTAGTTAGTTCATATTGTTGTTTGTCCTAAGGGCCAGTAAGAAGGAGAGGGTGGGGTGGCAAGCAGGGGGAGGGGGGAGGAGGGAGGGAACAGGGGTTTGTTCTTGTTGTTTTAAGATTTTTGTTTTTGTTTTTGTTTTTGGAAGGGGAACTGGGAAAGGCGATACCATATGACATGTAAATAAAGAAAATATCTAATAAAAAAGAAAAAAAGTCTTGTTTTCTTAACATCCCCATGTAAAGGTGTTCAAATTAAAATTATAATCATTGAATATGTAGAAATAGATGTGATTTAATTTTATACCATCATAAATGTATAAATATCATAGCTGAATCATTGAAAGTTTGGGGTTATCTATAGCAAATACAGGTAAGTCTAATTGGATGTCTCCCATATAAGGATTAACTATGCCCAGTCCTACTTATCTTCCAGATCGTATGACTGGGTATATTCTAAATGGTGTGGCATTGAAATTAATGCTATTCATGGCAGAAAACTATCCTAATCCATATCAAGCATGATTTATTTTAATGAAGATTCACAGAACATGCATATTTCAGTTATGAACTACACATATTTTAATTATAATAATTTATTATTCAAAGAGTCTGCCAATCATGGCAATGAACAATAAGTCAAACTGTTATAACAAACACATGGACCCACAAAATAGAATCATAACAACTGGCAAGGCCCAGGAAAAAAATTTCAAATTCTTAATGTTATTCCCTAATAAATTCTCAAGAAGATGCTACTAGCTAGATGTGCAGAGTTTCCTAGGTAAGTAAGGTCTCTTTTAAATAAAATTAAAGTGTAACTAAGTCTATTTAAACATAGACAATGGGAAAGTATGCTGTCCATTACATTGGTGACACATAATGAAATGTCAACAAGGAAGTTCTGCAAGGAACAGGACCTGCAGGAACTTGCTCATAAGGCTAGTGACAGTTGCATTGACCTCTAGTTTGGCAATTACTTTTAAAAATCATATTTTATTAATAGGTGATTTGGTCATCATATTCCTCACTCATATATGAGTGAGTTGAAAACCAGTTGCTTACAAGACTAAAAACAAATGTTTTCAGCATTTTCTTAAGCAGCTTTCAAAGCTAAAGTTACTTTGAGTAGGTGAATGGTGAACAGATAAACTATAATATGTAAATAAATCATTTATGATCTTACACACATATACACAGACACACATGCATGCACACATATATGTACACATACACACACACACACATGCATGTATACACACACACACACACTCTTGCCCAATGGAAAAAGTCAATATGAAGAACCTACATGTGGTATTACGCAGGTTACATCACATTCTGGAAAAGGCAAAATTATGGAGGGCAGAAAATATTGTAACTTGCCAGAATATCAGCAAAGAAAAGGAGGTGTGAATAAGGGGAACCGAGGAAAAGAAGGGAATAAGGGGAACTTTAGAGCACTTCATATATACAGTAGTAATGCAAAAGTGTTACATAGTTTTCTGTATTACATAGTTTTCCAAACCTACAGAAAAGACATACCAGCAGGGAATGATTTTATAATGGTGGACATGGGAATGTACTAATATGGAGTCATCAATTATAACAAATTATTATACAGATAAAGCTTGTTTGTAACAGTGGAAACTGTATGCGTAGGGGAAGATTGCAAACAGAAATTCTCTATTTTCAAAATTAACTTTAGTGTAACTGTAAACCTGTCTTAAATGAAAGATAGTTTGTGTAAAGAAAAAAAAAAAAAACAAAGCAAAAAAAAATCACAGAATCTCGTAAAGCAAACCAAGATAAGGTAAAAGTATTCCTAAGATAACACAACTTTTAACCTGCGATGAGGACATTTTCTGTCATATTTCATGATAATATTGTGGGGTGTGTCAATTGATAGCTCCTATTACTTAAGTGGAAGTTAAGAAAGCAGAGGAAGCGGGGTACATGTCCTTTAAGTCTGAAGCTTTGTATACTAATGAATTCAATCAGGGTTTGCCCTGTGCCCCACGTCATTGAAACCATTAACCTTTGTTGAATGACTACAAAGACAACAGATCCAAGACTCATCTACAGTAGCTTAAATATGGAAGTGATTTTGAAAAAAATGCAAATGCAACTAGCATGGACAACAGAGTATCTTCATCACCTTTAGGGCAGACTTTGCTGTGAGTTCTTTCAGAGCCAGAGTAGAAGAGACCTTGTAGGCATTAAGCTATGTCCATGAGGAGCATGTGCTTGAGGTGAAGGGGGCAACACTTAGCTCAAATTTGTCTGAAGAAGATTAAGCTTAGAGGCAATGTTTAGACATAGCTAACTCTACTGAAATTTGAAACTCTAAAGTATTTCTGTTTAATCAGTTCCTCTAAGTCAGGAGTCCTATTATGAAAGGATATAAATATCAGGGAAATGTGTGAACTATTCAAAAAGTATAGTGTCAACAGAACTCGCCACTTCTCTGTCGTATGCCAATGCACTAAGGTTGAACAGTATTGGCCCTGGAGCTTCTTGGTGATGCCAGTTGACTGCTCTTGTGAGCAACCTCCTAGGTATCACATGAACAAAAAGTCACAGTCCTTCCTACTGTTGACGTAAGTCTGAAGGGGCTAGCTTACTGCTTTGCAAGGATGCTTGCTTTACCATGTCACCCCAATTCAAATGTGAAACAAGCTGCTGAGAAATGACTTCAGAACCTACCTCATAGTAAAGATGATAATCACAAAAGCAAACATGCTATAACCAAACCCCAAGCATCTTAATGTTTCCAGGAATGTTATCCATCTGTATACAAGTTTCACTAACTTTCGAAGAACAGAAAACTAAATATAGGAGTCAGCTGTTACCTATGATGAAATGTCTTGCATTCTTCTGACAGTAGAGCCGCTTTTCTCACAAAAACCTTGCTCCACTCCTGGACTCAGCAATCCTGGCTCTACCAGATCTAAGGGGAAGAAAAGACATAAAAGAAACATGAACACTGGGCTGTAGGTTGTTCAGACTCTCATTTTGACACTGAATAAATTTTCCACATATCTTGCATCAAGCTGTTGTATAAAAATTTGCATCTGGAGAACATATAAAAAAGCCCTTTTCTGCTGGGCTATGATGGTGTATGCTTTTAATTCCAACAGAGGCAGAATAATCTCCAAATATGAGAACAACCTAGTCTACATTGTGATTTCCAGGACAGCCAGGGTACAGAGAGAAGCCATGTCTAGAAAAACAAAACAAGAAGAACAACAAAAGCCCTTTTCTTTCTTTACATCATGTATGACCCAATGATCTTAACCACTTCTAGGGAATGTTTCACTGACTGCATATACATTTAAATTCAACTTGCTATTTTACTCACCTATTAGGTGGACTAACACACTGTGGTACCTAATTTCTATTTCTTCATTCTGACCTAACATCTCTAGTGGAATCCCAAGCACACCACCAATCCTGTAGCAATGCTGACCTGAGTGGCTGGACCACTCTGTAAGACACACTTCCATATCAACACACATTCCATGTGTCCATTTTTGGAACAACAACAATAACAACAACAACAACAACAACAACAAAAAAGCTGGCTTTGCTCATCACACACAGACTACTCTAATTCAATTTGATGAATCCATTTTCCACAAGCTATTTTTGGAAAGCCTCTTAAGCTGCCTGCAAATAGACAACACTGCTTTGTGAAGTTCCTTAGGAATTCTAGCCAAACCCACCCTTTACAGCCTTAAATATTTATGTCACAAAAAATATGTTTTAAGAGAGACTTGCAGTGGAGCATCTAATTTTGCAGCTCCAAAATCTTACAACCTGCTATACTTACATAACCATTCAGAGTGTTACATGGATGCAAAGGAACATCAAAGGTGTAGCTATGCAGAAACTTGGAGATATAAGAATGCCCAGGTTGTTTCCAAATCTAAAACCATACCTCCTAATCTGCTGGGTTTATCAAGTGATCTCTTTAGGAGAGCTTGTAGTACAGAGACATGAGTTTTGTGGCTTTTCCAAATGCTTCTTCTAAGAATAGATAGACAGGTAGGTAGATAGAATAGGTAGGTAGGTGGGTAAGTAGGTAGGTAGATGGATAGATAGATGGATGGATGGATGGATGGATGGATGGATAGATAGATAGGTAGATAGATGATACACACATACAAACATACAAACATATATACTACATACATACATATATACATACATATGGGACTCTTAAGAGCAAGTGAGCAGAGACTCAGAAAAGGCATATCCAAAAATCCTCTAAATGTGAGTGTACAGAATATCAGTACCTGCAATGGGACAGGTTTTCATTACTGACTCCATTATTTTTAATGTGGGTAATATCTTGTTCCACAACAATCAAATTAATTATATATAATGTAGATAAATCAAACAGCATTTAATTGAATGAAATAAGCCAGGCCTATATTTTTGAAAACCATATCTCTTTGGTTACATTCTATGAACTTCTAGGAAAGGTAAAAATCAGCTCTAGTAATATGCAGATGATCAACAGAGGTACATCATAAGGGAACTTTTAGTAACAACAGACAAATGCTGTATCTTGATCAGAATACTGATTATAAAGACACATTCAGTAAGCAAAACTCATTGAATCATAATTCAATATAAAATGTGTATATCTTGTTGTAATTAATGTATATGTTGATTAAAACCCAAAAGTCTCATTTGTATTCTTTAATTATTAGAAAGACTGTGAGTCAGGGCTCTTTAAGAAGGAATATTTACTCTTTTCCTGGCCAGTGAAACAAATTCTTTATCACTTCCACATAAGGGACGTTTAGGAAAGAAACATAATCCACAATGTGATACAGATAATGTGTTCTAAGAACAGGAGGGGTTAGCAGAGAAATAGCCTTCTCTACAAAGCTTAACTTCTTATGGAAATAGACAATTGAAATAGGCAAAAAAAAAAGAGAGAAGAGAAGAAAGAAAGAATTATGGCAGTTACTGAGATAGGATCCATGTTTAAACGAAGACAAGCTAAACAAGAGCAATCCACTTTCTCCCAAGCCAGGAGATCACCTGAGCATACACTGTTGTCAGTAGGTGAGTGAGTGCTGATGCAAGCAAGCACTTCATGCTTCTACTGAAGGAAGCCAGCACATTCCCACCTTGACAGAATCAAAACAGCAAGTCTTCTTAAACCCAAAGTGGCTCACCCATTGAAGACCATTTTTGCTGTTTTGGTGCTACTTTCTTAAACAGATTTTAGCTCTTCAATAACCTCAGACAGTTTATATACAGCTGTCCAGGAGGCCAAAATGGTGTTAAGTGACTTTCTTTCCTGTGAGCAAAGGCCAGCGGGGAAGACAGGTGCTGGTAATGTTGCTGCGATTGAGGGATACTCAGGCACTCTTAGCAAACAGTACACACTTTACAAGTCCAAGCTGGGACTGGTAGCATCTGACATATGAAATATATTGAAAAAGAGGCTACTAGTCTAATAATAAATATTGCTTATTGTCTAATAATTAAATAATAAGAATAACAAATGGGCTAATCTTTTATCAAACTCTTTCAGGTCAACACCATCTACTACTACACAACACTTTTAAATAAAAACCCTTTGTGAACAAAATCCTTTTTAAAGCCAATGAAAAATTTCCATAGCCAGCTAAGATCACAAATCCTCTCAGGCCCTTTTGGGTTTTGAACCAATTTGCTTGAAATTCTTGCTAAGAGAGAGGAGTCATTACAAGATTAAAGAGATGAAAGAATATAATTATGTTAAAATTAAGTATGAACTATGTAATTAAATTACTAAATTCCCAATTCTGGGGGGTGATATTCATAAACTTTAATATCAAGAGGAAAAGAAACCAACATAATATTTGAAAGAATAAGGGAAGAAAGAATAAACTAATAAAAAGTCTAGTTTAAAAATTAGCTTTCGGTAAGAAGTCTACAACTGAATAATAGGCTGTCTATATTGAGTCAACTAATACCCTTATAATTGCCTTCTCTCTGGTTTCTGTTTGCCCAAACTCTGGTCAGAAAATGTAGGGTATGTCCAGCATTATTTTGGCAGGGTAGCTACTTGAAACTGCAAAGGAGATGGCTCAGATGTTAAGAGCATTTATTGCTTCTGCAAAGATCCACAATTTCATTTCCAGTACCACAATGTGGCTCACCAAGCCTGTAACTATCTATTGCCCTCGTTTTGTAGACAATACCCCAGTGGGAGCATACATATGAGCTTTTGTTTACAAACGTGTATATACAAACACATGGATAAAGATAAATAAATTAAAAAAAATTAAAATAGTCACTTGAATCCAAACTGCCTGAGATTCTAGACAACTTGGAATGTAACAGTTAATGCACAGCCAGAGAAACTGGCTTAAAAATGTCAAAAGGTAATTTCTTTTCTTTTATTTGTTTGTGACAAGCTGAAAAAAAAAACTCATATAGATTTTACATATTTAATATTTAAGAAAAGTACATAATTTGAAAAATATTTCTAAAATAATTCTACTATAGAATCAGATGTTGTAGTCCAAGACAGTAGGTAAGGGACAGAGGAATTGGAGACAGATGAATTAAGAGTTCAAGGTAAGCCTCAGCTAAAACAAATATTCAAGGTGAGAGGGGCATGCCGAAGATGCTCTTTCAAATTAGAACAAATTTTGTGTGCAAATAATGTTTAGAAGATACAATAATTCATGTATAGGAATAATTAATGTTGAGAAGAGGTATTTAATGATTTCATGATTAACAGAATGTTTTTTTAGTATTTTCACATATATTTGTTTTTCTCCCAATTTCTACTTGTCATATTCCTTAGTTTTTAACAATGAGCTATTGGTGTTTCCTGGTCATTCTTTGATACTTATATTTTCATGTTTATGGCACTTGGGAATGCTTTAAAGAAATTACTGTATTGAGATTATAAAATGTGAGCAACCTTACAAGACTTCTCAATGTAAAGCCACAAAATATACAAGTATGGTAGAGAAATGTATAAGATTTCTTATGATTGTTATGGTCACAGATTCCTTCTCTGGTAAGTCCAATAGATATCACATCTTGACCTTCAATCTTCAGGACTAATCTCTAGTAATACAAGCCTTTCCCATGTGACCTTTGAGCAAATTTTAAGCAGGTCAAATGAGCTGAACTCATTAATTATTAAAATCTGCATAAAAGAACTCAAACATTTTGGAAACAGAAACAAAAATCTCCATTGTGTAAATGTACCACATTTTCTGTATCCATTCCTCTGCTGAAGGAAATCTTGAGTTCTTCCTAGCTTATCGCTATTATAAATAAGGCTGCTATGAACATAGTGGAGCATGTGTCCTTGTTATATGTTGGAGCATCTTTTGGGTATATGCCGAGGAGTTGTACACTTGGGTCCTCAGTTGATTCTACAGCCAATTTTCTGAGGAACTGCCAGACTGATTTCCAAAATGGTTGTACTAGCTTGCAATCACACCAGAAATGAAGGAGTTTTTCCCTTTCTCCACATCCTCATCAGCATCTTCTGCCACTTGAGTTTTTGAACTTGGCCATTCTGACTGGTGTGAGGTGGAATCTCACAATCATTTTGATTTTCATTTCCCAAATGACTAAAGATGTTGAACATTTCTTTAGGTGCTTCTCGGTCATTTGAGTTTCCTCAGTTGAGAATTCTTTGTATAGCTCTGTACCACATTTCTAATAGGGTTATTTGTCTGGAGTCTAATTTCTTGAGTTCTTTGTATATATTAGATATTAACCCTCTATAGGATGTAGGATTGGTAAAGATCTTTTCCAAATCTGTTGCTTGGTGTTTTGTCCTATTGACAGTGACTTTTGTCTTACAGAAGCTTTGCAATTTTATGAGGTCCTATTTGTCAATTCTTGATCTTAGAGCATAAGTCATTGGTGTTCTGTTCAGGAATTTTCCCCTGTGCTCATATATTCGAGGCTTTTCTCTACTTTCTCTTCTATTAGTACGGAGTACTACTCAACTATTAAAAACAATGAATTCATGAAATTCCTGGGCAAATGGTTGGAACTAGAAAATAACATCCAGAGTAAGGTAACCAAATCACAAAAGAACACACATGGTATGAACTCACTAATAAGTGGATATTAGCCCAAAAGCTCAGAATACCCAAGATACAATTTACAGAGAATATGAAGCTCAAGAAGAAGGAAGAGCAAAGTGTGGGTGCTTCTGTCCTTCTAAGAAGAAAGAGCAAAATACTCACGGGAGGAAATATAGAGATACAGTGTGGAGCAGAGACTGAAGGAAAGGCCATCCAGAGGCTGCCCCACCTGGAGATCGATCCCATATACAGTCACCAAATTCAGACACTATTGTGGAAGAAGTGCATGCTGACAAGAGACTGATATAGCTATCTCCTGAGAGGCTATACCAGTTCTTTATATAGAGAGAGGGGGATGCCTATAGCCAATCATTGACTGATCACAGGGTCCCCAGTGCTGGAGTTAGAGAAAGGACTGGAGGAGCAGAAGGGGTTTGCAACCCCATAGGACAAACAACAATATCAATCAACCAGACCCCTCCGAGTTTCCAGGGACTAAACCACCAACCAAGAATACACATGGAAGGGCCTATGGCTCCAGCTGTATATGTACTAGAGGATGGCCTTGTCGGGAATCAATGGGAGAAGAGGCCCTTGGTTCTGTGAAGGCTAGATGCCCCAGTGTAGGGGTATGCAAGGGAAGTGAGGTGGGAGTGAGTGGGTGGGGGCACACCCTCATAGAAGCAGAAGGAGAGGGGTGGGAAAGGTGGTTTCTGGGAGGTAAATCGGAAAAGGGGATACCATTTGAAGTATAAATAAATAAAATATCCAATAAAAAAGAAACAAAAATCTTTGCAATTAAGAGATGGAGGGCTGTCCTTAGTTAGACCTTCTGGATTTAGAGGTGATATTTCCTGCATATAAATAGTAATAGACACTTCAAAGCCTCGATTTAATTCTGACCTGGTACCATATTTCACTCAAGTTCCTAGGGAGCACATTCCTTCCTCTAAAATAAATAATAGGTGAGTCAATAAAGACAGACATAAAAACCAAATCTTAACATGTTTCAATGCCATTTTTCAGGAGCTATAACAAATACTCACACAAGCCTATGAAGTATCTTGGTGAGGCCCTCAATTTTCTAGGTGAAGTTACTCAAGCTCTCCTCTCCTCCTTTGTTAGAGTAACAAAGACATGTTTCATAAATATTAACTGAGCAGCTGAGTTGAGATAATGTCATCTAATGTAGTTTTTACACTGTTTTGACTTTAAGTTACAGAATTCATTAAATACATGCCTGGTTTTGTCCTGATTTGCATTTAATAATGTTTCCCTTAATGTTGCCTATTTAACTGTATGAAGCAGAAGTTTCTCATCTATAAAATGTGCACAAATAGAGCATGCAATAATTGCTCTTTACTTACTAAGAGGAGAGGAGAGGAGAGGAGAGGAGAGGAGAGGAGAGGAGAGG
>JADRCC010562513.1:0-12493 GCA_019843855.1 Hylomyscus alleni
TATTATTAATTCAATTGAAATAGGTAATACTTTCTGAAAAGAAAGTTTCCATTCCATATCACTTTTAGTCACTCATTTTTAATGTCTCTAAAAAGAAAACAAACTATACATTTGAATAGTTTCCACCTCCATTAGATGATGCATGGTACAAAGTAAAAGTCTGAGCCAACCACACTGTGCATTATGTAGGGAGGAGGACAGAGAAGAGAGCCTGGACTTGGTGGATGACACAGCACTAATTTTAATGAGCTGGGAGCTTCTATCCCTTGTCACTGCTTCTGCTCCACTTGGTTGACCCTGTCAGGATTTGTGCTGATGGATTTGGTGGGGAAAGCGGAAGCACTTCAACAACTTTCTATTTTTATTTGAAATTTTTAATACCTTATAATTGCCTTAACAGAATGCAATTGAAAAAACTTTTTATCCATAAAATATATAAATAGTGATATTTTAAAATCTGACACTAAAAGTTCAGATTGATATCAGCATACTCTCAAACAACTTTTTCCTTAGAGGTAGGTTTTTGGATAGCTGACATTCATAATGTCTATTTATAAAGTCATATCTGCCATTTTAGTATGGAGAGACTAGCCTGCACTGATGCCTATAAAATGAATCATTATAAGGGAGCATAATAAATGTTAGAATATTTGAAACCAAACAATAAAGCATTGATTGAGTAATAGACATACAGGATTTCCTGGACCAGGAAGGAATCTACAGAAATTTAATTTCACAGCGGAGAGACTTGTTCACCTTGACAGATTAGTTGATGAGAGACAGAGCAAGTGGGGGAATGACCTTCATTTTGCTTCTGTCTGTATACAATAAAGGAATAGGCAGGATCATGACACATCCATTATTTCTGGAACATGTTTCACCACTGATGGAAACTCTCTGGTATCAAGAAGTCTAGCAATTATGACCAAGACTAGAAAACTTCAACTTGCTAAAAGGTTTGCTTCATTTCAAGTTATCTTGATGTTATTAAGCTCATCATCTTTAATATATTGATGAGATAAACAATCTTGTAATCTTGACCAATTACGGTCATTGTGCAGAGTCCTAAAATATAGATTACACACTCATTTATTTATTCACTCACAGGACCTGACCGGTTCATCTCTGACCTGTATATACATAAGTGTATTTTCTAAATGGTCATATTTTACCTCTAACCTTAGAGATATAAAATATGGTCTTATCATTTCATTAGGTACAGATTGATACGTCAGAAGGTGGCAGTGCTAAGTAACAGCTCATCACTATCTCAGATCTATGGATGAGACAGCTCTTTGTCTCGGACAACTATCTTGTTGACACTATCATGCAAACTCAGATTAAGTGTTTAGCTACCGAAAATCTTCAGGGCGTATGACTACATGCCACAATAGCTTTACTTCTGTGACTACTGTAACCCAGCCTCATTGCCGAAGTGCATCAATTCCAGGGAAGTCACCAGGGAGAGCAAAAATCTCTCAGCATGAGGGTATTTTAATTAATGTTGTAAGCCAAGAATCACAGCCGAGTAGAACACTGAATGACTAGAAGCTATCTAAATTGACTTTTAAAATCGCATTTAATAAGATGTGAGCACCAGGTCTGTCAAAAATTTGAAACATCCAAACATTTTATATCTGTGCATAATTTAAAAACTAATTATTTCATTTCTGAAGGCAGTCTAGGTTGGAAAAGTATAATAAAGGTGGAGGCTCGGCAATGTCACAGGCTCTGACAAGTTACATACTTTATGCGCTCTCTAGTGTAGTCATTAAGGGACAAACCCATAATGCTTATAATACCAAAGGTGAATTTTATGGACTCAAACAGAACAACATTGTTGGCGATTGTGATTTTCAAACAACAAAAATGTCATTGAAAATACAGAGTATTGTGTGTGTGAGAGAGGATAACTTAGAAGTTTGATAAATAGTCATCAGTGCTACCACAGTGTTGCTGTCCAAAAGGCAAAGGAAATTCAAAGCTGAGACATTAAGAAGTACTTTCCTAAGATTTTATGAATGGCGTCTTGCACAAAAAGTCCATGGCTGATCCATGGTTCCTGAGTTGGTTTAGGCAGAATTGAAATAATTCAAGGGAGAAAAATACTATTTTCAATATTCTGAGTACTACTACAGCAAAGATGGGAAGAGCAAATGTTTGTTTGTTTGTTTGTTTGTTTGTTTTAATATACATGCCAGCAGTAGGCTAAGAAACACAAAGCCCTATGGCCTATAGCTCGTTAGCACAGTTCAAAACTTTTTCATCATATGCACTTAAAGCTAAATGATTTGTCAGATACTTAAGAGTGGAAGCCACATCTCTCGCCACATGTTCCTCCTTTGTTTAGTGGTTTCTAAATCTGTGCTTGTAAACAGAATCACTCTTAGTCTTTTGACAACTGCTATTTTTCCTCAAGGAAAATTACTCCCTAAGGAGATACAAATTGTTTGGTGGTACTTGATGGCTTTGTAGTAATTACTACATGATCAGATAGCTCAGAATTAAGATAAGCCTTAACATCAAAATTCCATATGGTTCATTCCACAATAAGATGCTTAGACAGGCAGACTACTAAACAACGTGCCTTGGCTGAGTAATTCTAAGCCAAGTTCATCTCAAATCCGTGACGACTGCAAGTTTTATCTGAGATCAAACAAAGGTCAGTTGAATACTTCCAATAGTCAATCAATAATTCAGAAATATAGTTTTAAGGAAGATCAGGTCAATACTTTTAATTAATACAAAGTTGCTGTTACTATAACTGGGGTACTCCATCAGCATTAACAATCATAATTTATTAATATGAAATGACAGTAAGAAGAAGAGATTAAAAGTGTTTTAATTTTCTATATGTAATCAATGGAGAGAAAGCGCACAGTACTAACACAGCCTATGCACGTACCTCGACATACGTCACCGACTTTCATGTCTGTTGCTGCCAGTTTTTACAGGCAATGTTCCTAGCCCATCTTTCTAGACTTAGCTCCTTACTTGACATTAATAACTCATTCTTTTATATTTTGTTAGCATTTATTAATTATACATAATAATGGGTTTCATTCTGACATTTTTTTTAAGGCATAGGATGGATTTTGGACATGTTCACATTGCTCATTTTCTCTTTTAAAGTTTAGGACACAATAGGATTTGTTCTCTACATTTAAATATATAAATGAGAGAGTATTCTATTTGACTTTTTTTCCCATTTCTCTTTCTTTCTCTCTTCCTTCCTTCCTTCCTGTATTCATATGCACCACTTTGATGCCCGATGGCCTCAGAAGCCAGACGTGAGTGCTGCATTCCAGTGGAACTTGAGTCACAGATGGGTGTGAACTGCTAAGTTATGCTTGAAAGAGAATAGAGGTACCCCTAAAAGAGCATTTCTCCAGCCTCGTTGTTTGGGTTGTTTGTCCAGTTCCTTTGTTGTCTTTTGAGCTGGAAAGACTCCACCATCTTCCAACATTTTCAAAGAGTTCTACGTCATCACTTTGCAGATGCCCCTCTGTTTGGGCTTGGCATATATTTCTTCAGGGTTAGATTCAGAAAGGTTCGGAATGCATTAGTAAGAATAACACAGAAATAAGAGGGTCTCCACAATGCATCATGTGAAGTTCTATGTGTCTGTCTGATTCCTTGGTTAGTAAAATCTGTCAGGTGTTCCCAGGCAGGAAATTCATTATGGAAAGACTTAACAAACTCAAAATGGCATGATGTGTGACTGAAACATTACGCTCATTGAACAGAGACTCCTTCTCATCCTCTGGTAGGCACCAATTGACTGTTTCTGTGAACTATCTAATTGGGACCTACCACAGTGGTGAGTTATATGATAGTTTCTCTTCTATAATTGGCTGCCCTCATTGAGTATGGTATCCTCCAGCTTTATACATGTCATGGCAGTTGATGATACTGGATTGTGCTCTTAAATTTTTTTCTAGGAGTATAAATCTTATGCCAGAGTTTTTTGCCACAACTTAAAAACAACCTTCATTCTCACTGGTTGTTGAGTTTTAGTCTGAAGTTCCTTGAATCAGTCCCGCTGTCCCTCCCGTCTCTCTCTTCTCTCTTCCTTCCTCCCATTCTCACTTCTTTCCTTTCCTTTTCCTCATTTTTCTCCCCTCCCACCAAATGCTTTGAAAATGGTCAAGCAGAAGGGTAGGATGCCTCAGAGTGCGCCGTGTAGAATACAATGTTTACCTATCTGATCTGGAACATATGTTATTCAGCATTTTGAAGCATTAGCCAACCTGCCTGTATGGGCCCCTGCCAAGGTCACACTTCACTCGGCATTTAATGCATCAGTGTATGTAGAAAAATCTTGTCTGCCCAGCTTCTCTTTAGCTAACATCCCAGGGTTGAGCATCCCACTGACCATTTATCTTACCATGGAGATTATCAATGCTATAATAGTTATAATTCTGAACCTCCCTCGTTCATGTGCCTTCAAAGTCTCCTGAAGTTCGAATGATAATATCCCTTCCTTATACCAAAATCTATATTATTAAAGATATGTGTACCACTAGTTCTGTTACTAGGTCAGCAGGGCATAGCTATCTCTAATGCAATAATAATAAATAATGAATGGAAACAATTGATTCATTGGTTAACAAAATTTGACAAGTCTGGTGAGGGCCTGGTCCAGCACATGTGAGGAGAGCCTTGATCTTGCCTCAGACGGAAGAACACTATTCGCCGCCAGCAAGCTTTTCCTCCCTCAGCAGTGAAAATGTAGTTTTTATTACTCCATATAATTTATCCAAGGACTGATAACATGGAGATTGCTATTTTAAAATTCCACAAATTCAGAATAATAGAGCATAGCAATAGACTAGACTGTGCACACAGTCAATCCAGTCTCTCCCAGAACCAGAACTTGCATTGTGTTTTCTAACATGTTTTGATGTGCTACAGAAATGAATGTTGTATTAGTCATTGGTTTTTCTATTTTAAGAATATTAATACTATTTTGCATCCCCGGGATTCTGTCCTCACTTTTACATAATCTGTTTGAATCGCAAAAGGACTTGATAAATGTGAGGCCCTCGGCAGCATAAATTAATTTCAGATAGAATTGTGTGGGGTCATTTTTATTTAACATAAACCGGACACAACCACATTTCCATTTTCCTTTTCCCCTTGATGGTAATTTTCACAAAACCAGCAATGAAAATAGATATGCATTTAAATGTGAATTTCCATTAAAATGGACAGGGAGGCCATGTGAATCCTCTGTGTGAGTTGGGATATGAGGATATTTATGAATTTGTTTATAGAAGATACTGAAAAGAAAACTGAAAACACACAAGGCAGAAGCAGCCATGGCAGAAAGTAGATGGAATTGGGAACTTATAATCAAGGCTCATCATAAACAAATATTTGAAGAGGACACAGACACACACTTCCTTCAAATGCTCTTATTGTGTTTGGAGGGTGAAATAAAATACTTTAAAAATGGAAAAAAATGTGTCCTCAATGAACTTCAGATGTTGTCAAGAGAAAATACTATTTCCTCTAACATATAAAATGTCTCTAACTTTTTCAAAGCATTTCCAGGCTATGTAATCTGATTTTGTTTCTCCAGCTTTCTGGTCCATGAGTGGAATGGTACTATTGCCTCAAGAGACTGAGGTATGTGAGAAGGACTACAGACTAGCCATTATTGTACCATTGTTTCTAAATAACTAGTCATTGAATCTCTTAATGTCCTATTATTTATTTATTTGTACTTATAAATAATACAATGGATTTCTTACTTTTCTTTTATTACTTATTTATTATTTATCCTTATCTCATACAATCCATCCTGACCCCAGTTTCTTCTTTACTTCTCCAAGTTCTCCTCCCATCTCCCCTCTACCTTAGATCCTCCATTTTCCTTCAGAAAAGAACCTTCCTCCCAGGAATATCAACTGAACATGGCATAATAAGATTCAGTAAGACTAAGCACAAACCCTCATGTCACAGCTGGATGAGGCAACCCAGTAGGAGGAAAAGCATTGCAACAGCAGTCTAATGATTCAGAAACATCACCACTCCCACTGTTAGGAACCTCACAAAACCACCAACCTAACAAACATAACATCTACACAGACGGTCTAGCGTAGACCCACGAAGGCTTTGCTCAGTCTCTGTGAGCCATAGTTGATTCTATGGACTGGATTCTTCTGCTTTCCCTGTCTGCTCTGGGTCCTACAATTCTTTCTTCTTCCTTCCGTAGGGTTCCCCAAGCTGCAAGGTGAAGGACCAGATGGAAATCTCCAGTTTGCTCTCTCAGCTGCTGGAGGAAGACTGTCTGATAATGGTTGATTTAGACACCAATCTATGAGTATAGAAGAATGTAATTAGGAATCATTTGATTACTTTTTCCTACTCTAGATCTCAAGCTATCCAGCTTCTGGTTTCTGGTCACCCAAGCAAAGTTAGGCATGTACTCCCTCCCATGATGTATGTTCATCAAATTTGATTAATGATTGTTTGATTACTCCTACAAGTTCTATATCTCCATTACCCACACAACACCCCCTACACACACACACATACACACACACACATACACACACACACACATTTTGCAGGCACGATAGATTATAAGTTGATGGTTTTATGGTTGGGTTGGTGTCCCAGTCCCAACACTGGAAGTTGCCTGGGTACAGAAGATGGATGGTTGAGGCTTCATACTCCCCATTACTCAGAATCCTTGTTAGCTTCATCCTCACAGAGTTTCTACTGCATTGTGATTCTATATTGCCCCCAAGTATGCTCCATTTGTCTCTTTCCCTTCATCCTTTCCCCCTGTCTGATCCCTCCTGTTACCATCCCCATCTGCACTCACCCCACTCACAAAATCTATTCTGTATTCTCTTCTCAGAGAGGACCATGCACCACCATTACAGCAATCCTTATTACTTAGCTTTTCTGGATCTGTGCACTGTAGCATGAGTGTCATTTATTTTACACTTTTCAGAGAGTATCTACCATGTTTGTCTTTCTAAGACTGGGATAACTCACTCAGTATTTTTTTTCATTCTATCCATTTGCTTGGAAATTTCACAGTCATTATTTTTAACAGCTGAGTAATATTCCAGTTTCCTTTTTATCCATTCTTCAGTTGAGGAATATCAATGTTATTTCCAGTTCCTGACTATTATAAATAAAATTACTACAAGATAGTTGAACACATGTTTCTGTAGTATGATGCTGTGTCATTTGGATATGTGTGCAAGAACGATATAGCTGGGTCTTGAGGTATATCAATTCCTAGGTTTCTAAGGAAATATCCTATTGACTTCCTTAGTGGTTATACAAATTTGTACTCCCATCAGGAGTGGAGAAGTATAGTCCTTGTTCCACATCCTCACCAGCATAAGTTGTTATGTTATTGATTTTAGTCATTCTGACAGATGTAAAGTGGAATTTAAAAGTAGTTTTGATTTGTATTTCTCTGATGGGTAAGAATGTTAAACATTTCTTTTTTTATTAGATATTTTCTTTATTTACATGTCATACAATATCTCCCTTCCCAGGTTCTCCTCCTAAAAAAATAAAATAAAATAAACAAAATTAAAAACAAAAAAAAAACCCTGTCCCCTCCCCATTCCCCCTACTCACCACTCCACCCTCTCCTGCTTACTGGCCCTGACATTCTCCTACACTGGGGCATAGAACCTTCACAGGGTCAAGGGCCTCTCCTCCCATTGATGACCGACGTGGTCATCCTTTGCTTGTACATATGCTGCTGGAGCCATGAGTCCCACCATATATACTCTTTGGTTGGTGGTTTAGTCCCTGGGAGTTCTGAGGGTACTAGTTAGTTCATATTGTTGTTCCTCCTAAGGGGCGGCAAGCCCTTCAGCTCCATGGGTTCCTTCTCTAACTCCTTCATTGGGGACCCTGTACTCAGTCCAATGGATGTCTGTGAGCCTTTGCTTCTGTATTAGTCAGGTACTGTCAGAACCTCTCAGGAGCCAGCTATATCAAGCTACTGTCAGCCATCACTTCCTGGCATCCACAATCGTGTCTGGATTTGATGATTGAATATGGGAAGGATTCCCAGGTAGAGCAGTCTCTGGATTGTCCTTCCTTCACTCTCTGCTCCTTAGTTAGTCTCTGCAACTCCTTCCATGGGTATTTTATTCCCCCTTTTATGAAGAAAGGAAGTATCCACATTTTGGTCTTCCTTCTTGAGTTTCTTGTGATTTTTGGATTGTACTTTGTGTATTCCAATCTTCTGGGCTATTATCCACTTATCAGAGAGTACATACCATGTGTGTTCTTTTGTGATTGGGTTACTTTACTCAGGATGATATTCTCCAGATCCATCCATTTCCCTAAAAATTTCATAAATTCATTGTTTTTAAGAGCTAAATAGTACTCCATTGTGTAGAATTATCACATTTTCTGTATCCATTCCTCTGCTGAGGGACATCTGGGTTGTTTCTGCTCCTTCCCTGCAAGTGGAGCGTTTACCTCCAGGTACTGCTCTAACCCAGGGACTCGGGTGAGATAGCCATTTTCTCTCCTGTTAAATATTTCTTCAAGTGTTTCTCAGTCATTTGAGATTTTTCTATTGAGAATTCTGTTTAGATCTGTACCCCAGTTTTTAACTGGATTTTTTGGTTTGTTGATGTCTAGTTTCTTCAGATCTTCATATATTTGGATATTATCCCTCTAGAGGATGTGAGATTGGTAAAAAAAAAATATATTTTTTTCCTATCCTATACACTGCCATTTTGTCTTATTGACAATGTCCTTTGCCTTACAGTTGCATGAGGTCTGATTTATTAATTGTTGCTCTTAGTGCCTGTGCTATGTCAGTGTTCTCCTAAGCTACTGCATTTAAGGTTATTCCCTACTTACTCTTGTATGAAGTTCAATACACTTGATTTTATGTTGAGGTCTTTGATGCACTTGGGTTTGAGTTTTGTGCAGGGTAATAAAAAGGAATCTATTTGCATTCCTTCACCTGCAGACATCCAGTTTTATAAGCAGCATTTCTTAAAGATGCTTTCTTTTTTCCACTGTATCTTTGTGGTTCTTTACAAAAAATCAGGTGTTCATAGATATATGGACTTATGTATGGGTCTTTGATTTTATTTCAGTGACCAAAGCATCTGTTTTAATGCCAACACCATGTGGTTTTTAATTATTATAGCTGAGTAGTATAACTTGAAATCAGGACGATATCTCTGCAGATTGTTTTTGGTAGGATGGTCAGTTTTACTATGTTGATACTACTAATCCTTGAGCATAGGAGAATCTTTTCATCTTCTGTTATCTTCTTCAATTTCTTTTTTTTTTAAAGACTTGAACTTTTTTATAATATAATCTTTCATTTGCTTTATTAGAATTCTCTCAAGATATTTTATATTATTTGTGGCTATTGTGAAAGATGTTGGTTTCCTGATTTCTTTCCCAGTCCATTTGTCATTTGTATACAGAAGGGCTACTGATTCTGTTTGAGGGAATCATCTATGTAGCAACTTCACCGAAAGTGTTTATTAACTGTACGAGTTATTTTGGTATATTTATTGGACCCACTTATATATGCAGTCCTATCATCTGCAAATAGTACTACTTTGACTTCTTTTCCAATTTGTATTCCTTTAATCTACTTCAGCTGTCTTATTGCTCTAGCTATAACTTCAAGTACTCTATTGATTAAATAGAGAGAGACAATGGGCAGCCTTATCTTGTGGTTGAACTTAGTAGAATTGCTTTGTGTTTCTCTTTATTTAATTCTATGTTGGCTATAGGCTTGATGGAAATTGCCTTTATTATATTGGATCATGTTCCTTGTTCCTCTGCTAAGACTTTTATTATGAAGCAGTGTTGGGATTTGTCAAAGGCTCTCTCTGCACCTGATGAGATCATCATGTTTTCTTCAGTTTGTTTATATGGTGAATTACATTGACAGATTTTCATATATTGAACCATCACTGAAACCTACTTGACTATGGTAGATGATCTTTTTGATGTGTTCTTGGATTCAGTTTGTGAGTATTTTTGCATCTGTATTTATAAGGGAAATCGATCTGTAAATATCTTTGTTAAATTTTGTGTGATTTGGGTATCAGAGTGATTAGTATCATAAATAAATTTGGTAGCGTATCTTTTATTTCTCTTTTGTGGAATAAATTTAGGAGTATTGATGTTAGCCTTGTTTTGAAATTCTTCTAGAATTCAGCATTAAAACCATCTGGCTCTGAACTTTTTTTTTTTTTTTTTTCTTTTTGGTTGGGAGATTTTCAATGACTGAATCTATTTCCCTTGGTCAATTTAAATTGTTTATCTGATCTGGATTTAACTTTGGTAAGTGGTATCTATCTAGAAAAGTATCCATTTCTCTTACATTTCCCAGTTTTGTGGAGTACAGGTTTTTTTATGTTTGTTTTTGTTTTTGTTTTTTTCGAGGCAGGGTTTCTCTGTGTAGCCCTGGCTGTCCTGAAACTCACTCTGTAGACCAGGCTGACCTCGAAACTCAGAAATCCGCCTGCCTCTGCCTCCCAAGTGCTGGGATTATAGGTGTGCACCACCACCGCCCGGCCAAGTACAGGTTTTAAAATCATGACCTAACAGTCTTTGGGTTTCCTTGGTGTCTGTTGTATCCCCATTTTTGATTCTGGTTTTGCTAGTTTGAATAGCCTTTCTCCATCTTTTAGTTAGTTTCCATAAGGGCTCGTCTATCTTGTTGATTTTCACAAAGAATCAACTCTTTGTTTCAACAGTCTTTATATAGTTTCTCTTTGTTTCTATTTCATTAATTTCAGCCTGGAGTTTGATTATTTCCTGCCATCTACTCCTCCTGGTAAGCTTCCTTCTTTTTACTCTAGAGCTTTCAGGTATGCTCTTAATTGCTAGCATGAGATCTTTGCAATTTTATATGTAAGCACTTAGTTATATGAATTTTCCTTTTAGCATTGCTCTCATTGTGTCCCATAAGTTTGGGTATGTTTTATATTCATTTTCATTTAATTTTAGAAAGTCCTTAATTTCTTTCTTTCTTTCTGTATTGGCCCAGTTTTTATTCAGTAGAGAGTTTAACAGCTTTCCTGAGTTTGTAGGCTTTCTGTTGCTTCTATTGTTGAACTGCAGCTTTAATTTACAGTGGTCTGATGGATTACAGGAGGTTATTTCAATTTTCGTGTATCTGTTGAAACTTATTTTGTGACTGAGTAAGTGGTAAATTTTGGAGAAAGCTTGTTGTTGTTGGCCTTCTTTGGGATTTGCTAGTGTCAGATTATTTTCTGTTTCATGGGTATAGTTAACCTTCTTGTGTTTGTTTAATTGAGGGAGCTGGGGTTCTTCTCCTTCTTCCATTCCTAATATTATTGGATTTGGGTCTTTTTATTTTGCCCCAAATTTCCTGGATATTTTGCTTTAGGAATTTTTACATTTAACATATTCTTTCACCAATGTTTCTAATTCTTCTATCATTTCTCCAATATCTGAGATTCTCTCTTACATATCTTACATTCTGTTGGCAATATTTACCTATATTTGTCATTCCCAGAATTCCCTCTGTGATTTCTTTATGGCATCTATATCCAATTTTAGTAATGGGACAGTTTTATTTGTTTCCTTAAACAGTTTGTTGATTTTTTTTCTTGACATTTTTACAAAAGGAATTTATTAATTTCCTCCCATTTTTTTGTTTGACATTTTCTTCAAATTCTTTAAGGGATTTATTTATTTCCTCTTTAAAGAACTCTGTCCTCATAAAGTTGGTTTTAAGGTCTTTTCCTTATGCTTCAGGTGTGTTGGAATGTTGAGAATGCTGTAGTCGGGTGCCTGGACTCTGGTGGTGATGCCTGAGCTCTGATGGTGGTGACTGGGCTCTGGTGGTGACATTGCCTTGGTTGTTGTTGATTGTGTGCTTATGCTGGCAACTGGGTATGGGGTGGTTGCAAGTACAGGTCCCAATTTCTGAGTTTGCCTTTGTTTGATTGGTGTTTTTTCCCTTGATTTCTGTTTCTTCTCTGATCTTCTGACTGGTGTGTCCTGTGGTTAAGCAGGGATTTCTGTCCACACTGTGGATTAGGACATGGAGATGAGGAGGTGTTGAGGGATTGGGGATAGGATGGGATATATTGAGAGAGTGAGCAGGTCCATGGGAGGGAATTCTACAGTAGGGACTGGGACACAGTGGAAAGGATAGGAGAGGGTCTGGAGATAGGGTGGGCGGGCACTGAAGGAGTGGAAAAGTGTGTGGGTGGTTGGCCAACCTGACATTCTGGTGGCTAGGATGGCCTCTGGTCAAGCAGTGGCCCAATCTCTTAATTTTCAAGATTAATTTCAAGACTTGATACTGTTGTTACAATTGTTTACGGAGGAAGAACAAGTCTCAGAAGCTTTAAATTATTTGCTCAGTGTTACACATCTAATTGGCCCTGCAGAGTGATTGAAAATTTAGAAAGTATAATTCCAAAATCTCCTAAGTTAAACTGATTTTGTTGAGTATATTTCCAACCTTAAAACAATTCAGGTTTCCTGA
>JADRCC010562515.1:0-12487 GCA_019843855.1 Hylomyscus alleni
TGGTTACTATGTCCCAGTTTGGACACTCTTGACCTATGATTCAGTCAAGTCCCTTACTACAGGAACCTCTCAGCCAGTTCTCTTTTCCATATCTTATCAGGAGAACGTCACATGCTGGTAGTCATCTATTGAAAGAGTTTCCCCATTTCCAGCCATGACACATGTAGGTTCTGCTCCCTTTTTAAGAGGAAATATTTTCACAGTTTCCCCCCCTCAGAAATAGTCTAAATTCTATTAAGCCCACATTAATTACCCTTTTCTATGTCTCTTAAAAATTAATTTGCTTTATCTTTCCTAAACTGATGCTTATTGTTTTGTTTTAGGGTAGAAAAACATGAACTGTTACAAATTTATAATATAATTAGGTTGAAAAATATCCACTGCTCTTGAAATTGATTTACAAGAAAAAAAAAGTCTACCCTTTTCGTCTTCACATTACACTGGAAAGAAATATCTTCACACTGGAACTCAATTTGTGAACAAAATGGAAAAGCAAAATAAAATAGAAAAATAACAGCCAGTAGACATTTCCCACCTCTATACACATTTCCCAAAAAATACCGATTGGGGAACTGTGTAATTTCAAAAGTTAGTTTCCAAAGGGAGAAAAACACTTTTTTTCTTTTCTTTTCTTTCTTTCTTTCTTTCTTTCTTTCTTTCTTTCTTTCTTTCTTTTTTTTAAATCTTTCAGGTTGGTACAACTACCTTTAGTTGAAAAGTCACAAGAATTCAAATTAACAATTGGATATGAGATGGCTATGTGGCTCATGCTTCTGGAAAAGTCATCATTGTACACTCATATGACTCTTTGAGAGTGTTTTATCCTTTTACTCTCAACATGCCCTGAAAGACTTCAACAAAATAGCATTAGCACTGACAGCAGAGGATGTAAATTACCTGAAGAAATGAACACCATAAAGGGAGTGGCTCTATGTCCTTCACGAAGTTTGAGAGACATGAGACATGCTGCATAAAGTTCAATGGTAGCCTATATCTCACCCACATTGATGGCTAACTGGCCAGTGCCCAAGCCAACATTTTAAAATGTCTAATAGATTGATAATTTATGTGGTGTAAGGTAGTGCTCCAATTTTATCAGGATGGCTAGTTTATCATACATAGTCGATTTTCTTTCATCTGATATTTGAAAGTCAGAAGAAAAAAAAAGGATTTGAGGTGAGATTTCCAGAGAGAGATGACTTGCAGAAGACCATTAGGGAGGAGATAGAAGGCTGCCTTTTGAGTTTCTTTTTCTTTGTCATATTTGTGGTGTTTTTGGTTAAATTGGTTTTTAAAATTTCTATTGTTGGGGTTAAAGTCATTTTTAGTGTGTTCTCCGGTAACCAAAGAAATGCAAATTTATTCTAGAAAATCTAGAAGAGATAAAGCTAATCAATGAGAGTTAAAAGTCAGTATTTTCTTATTTAAAATAGAAATAAGCTTGGTAGACTTCATCTCATGTATGGTATTGTACTTAAATATCTTACAAGATCTATCTGTGTTTCTTTGGAATGTGTTTAGGCATATGTTGTTTTTATTCCCAGGAGATAAAACTGTTAACCTGAAACAAATCTTCACAGTATTTTTTCCTCTCAGTATACATCAACTCATCCATACATTCAAGCATGCTCACATTTCACTTTAACACAATTTGTATTATCTTACTGTTGTGTAAATTTTGAGAACTTGAATTCCTTAAAAATGGATTCCCATGTTTTAAAATATTTTGTAGCGTAACTGTTGTTGATTAAATTGTCTATCACGGTTTTTAAAATTTATATTAGGTACTTTATTTCTTCTGCACTAAATAAGATCACATACTATATATTTATATTTGGTTCACAATATTTATATATGTTTCAAAATTAAATGCTAATTTTTAAGGCTAAGAAAACTTATACATTGCCTCAGATTATTCTTTATGCTCTGAAATATCAAAACCAAATCTATACATTGACTTAACTTTAATCAGCCTAATTTTCTTATTAACTTGTAAACTATTTCATATCCTTTGCACTATTTAAGCATGATTTTAAACCCAACTTTAAAATAAAGTAGTTTTTTTTTTGAAATAACACTTTTATTTGGATTTTAAATTATATTTCCTACATTTTTTAATGTACTAATTTTAAGTCTATGGGTGGCTCCTTTAGCTATTAAAATGATGTAAATTTTAATAATGTCTTTCTTTATTATTTTAATCAAAGAGATGTTTATTACATTGAAATAAAAAGAAAACAAAATGCGTTTTCAATGTTTTTGTTTGTTTGGTTGTTTGTTTGTTTGTTTGGTTTCTTGTGGGTAAGAACCGATTTGAAAAACCTCAGTGGATTGGCACAGGCCCAGTTAAAAGTCTGGGCTGTTCTCACTTTGGGAGGGAAATGATCTGTAGTTGGTGTAAGCGGTATTCATTATTGTAATGGTTATTCTTACTGGAACTATGGCCAAAATGCTCTAAGGACAGAAACAGAGCCCAAGACTATGTCAAGAACTCTCAATTTGTTTACAGAGTCAACTTTCATTTTATGATTGATATCCATGGGAAAAAACAGACAATAATTTGTTGATGTTTCTATATTTTTACTGAAAATTTAAAAAATCCATTTCTTTATCTGTTATTTGGGGGCTGCATATGTCCATGGGAATGCATGGCGTGGCATGTATGCAGAGCTCTGAAGACTTGTGAGACTTACCCTCCTTGCACCATGTTAACTTCAGGGATTGGATTCAGGTCTTGTTGGCAAACATCATTACCCAGTGATCCATCTTGCTGAGCAAAAAAATTTAATTGGCATTTTAAGGGGTAAGATGTTCAGTGGAATCTTAGTAAACCATAAAGTTAGCTTAATCAGTTAAATTATTAGTTAACTTACTCGGAGTGTCTTCTAGCAGCAAAACTGAGATATTTGCTGGAATATGAAAGTGAAAAAAATGTGGATTTTCCTTTCAAGAAGTATCTAGCAAAACATCTGTGAAGCAAGTTGAAATTGGGAAACCACAAAATTCTAGGTAGGTAAAAAAAAAAAAAAAAAAAAAACTTCACTCACAAATGTTAAGTTTACAAAAATGGGGAAACAATTTAGTTAATTCATTAGGTGAAAAATCTGAAGGTGATCCTTAAGAAAAGGACACAGTGAAGATATCCCAAGATGGTGCGTGCCTTCAAGATGTGATAGGAAACAGCAGAATGTACTTGAGGTGGGGCAGGAGCCAAGCACATGGAGTTCCTCCCAAGTCACAGGCAAGACAGGTACTTAATTCTTTCATGTCAATTATAGCACACATCCAGAACACTGAGTTCAGGTTCAAGAATTTTGTCTGACTTGCTAATGGTCACAGATTCCCACCCCACAGTGTTTTCCTGGTACATACTAACCTTGTAAAACATAAGTGCTGACTAACTGAGAAAGTTTATTGCCAATGATGAACATTATCTAAAGTCCAGATTTTACCTAGCGTGGGATAGCAGTTTGCAGCGTCTCCTGATATTTCAGGGTTCAAGCTGATTCATTGAGAGAAGCCAATCTCCTTTAATGTTTAGAATAATTCTTACAAATTTAATTATATTCACATTGTACTCTTAGTTTCTCTTAAGCAAATCAATAGAAAGCTTTAAGGAATCCACTGTAGTGCACATTACTATGGCCTTATTGCGAGCTTTTAGAGTATTGACTAGTAGTTTGCTATTTACAGGAATTAGTAAATTACATACAGTACGCGCTCTGTGCATTTAAACAGGAATATGTTCACAAAGAGCTGGGGAGTCAATACTAACACAGAAACTAAGATTTTTATGGATTAGCTGCATGTTTTTCTTTCCTGTGTAGGATCCAGGTGTATTATTTTGAAATATACAGTTAATACTTTTGGAGTTATTTAAAATTTATATTGAGAAAAAGTTTATATTTTTAGTATTACCGTAGACAAGCATCTACATAAGACTGTTAAATTGATTGTTTTTTATATCAAACAAATTTTATATTACTCATTTTTATTGTAATAATATTTTATAAATTTTAAAGAATATGACACAAAAAGATATTGTAGGTATTGAAGGGGGGTCTCTGGGAGGAGTTGGGGTACAAAAGGAAAACAAGAATGTGATTTAATTCTATTTACTTAAAATATGTTTTTAAATGTTAACAAATTCAGATAAATTGAAATCATGTAACTTTCTCCTCATATTGCAATAAAACTTCAAAAAGAGAGAAAACAAGTGATCAGTTGCTTTTTTAAAGTCCTTCACTTGGTTTGTATGAGATTTATATTTTTAAGAAATAAATAAACAGATAATACTTGAATGAAATTAG
The DNA here is from genome assembly GCA_019843855.1 of Hylomyscus alleni. Classification (NCBI taxonomy): domain Eukaryota; kingdom Metazoa; phylum Chordata; class Mammalia; order Rodentia; family Muridae; genus Hylomyscus; species Hylomyscus alleni. The sequence goes on from JADRCC010562515.1 coordinate 4,311, forward strand.
GTTATCAACCTTTCAGTAGATTCGTATGGACCATTTTCCATCACTGGTTAAGGACTACGATAATAAGTTATTTCAAAATACAGCCTATTCATAGACTAAAACACATTAAACACCTGAAATATCAGTTGAAAATGAAGTCAGGAGGAGAGTATTTTATTACTATAACTTTTACTGCATACACAGTTTTTGCAGAGTCTTTTTGAAAAAAATTATGCTTAATGTGTTTAATAGAGTAATGTTTGTTTTAATATCACATTATGGAAATACCACCTTTTGACCTATGAGGCATGAATGCAAATATATCCCAGCCTAGATTTGTGTGTGAGTTAGGTGATAAGGAGGAGAGCTGCACAGGTGGCATAAGATGGACTGGGCTAAAATGAAAGCTAGCCTAGTTATTTTAATTATACGATGGAAGAGTTACTTTATTTTAACTTTAACAAAGCGTCATGAGTGAAAATTTAAAATTTATCCTTTTTTTCCTCAGATAAATAATTGTCACTAAGATTGACTAAACCACACACACTTATAACACATAAATTATATTTCCCTCATATTAGCTGAAAAATGCCTTTAATATAAAAAAAACATATTGTGATGTGTCTTTCATCTAATTTCCAAATTAGCAACCCAGGAGGATATGGAACAATCATATAGGTGTGCTATAAATGTGTGAACAAGTCTGCTTCCAGAGTAGAAACACTCTAGAACTCCTGCAAACCCCTGTATTAAGTAATGATTATAAAATGGCATCTGCAATCCACTCTAGACCTCCTGCAACCCCTGTATTAAGTAATGATTATAAAATGGCGTCTGCAAACCAGGCTGAGGTATCCAAGAGATGTTCTGAACCTTAGAGAAGCAGATCACAAGGAACCTTTCTCACTGGGCTCTCGCAGCACCAGAGTGAGGATTTAGGAAAGTGGAAAAGTTGGTGAGAATTGCATCACTAACTAGGTACATATGGTTCTACATAGCTATGAGCCCAACACTGGGCAGCAGGGTAGAAGGACCAGGAGTGTACAGCCATGTTCAATTACATAGCAATACTGAGTCCATCTTGGATCAGTAGAGACCATCTCAACATAACAAAAACAAATTTATAGAGATTCAGATACGGCTTACTTCAACATTTATCCAACTACAAATGTTATATTAGACTATCCAAGGACACTGATATTTTGGATTATCTCTGATTTGCTGTGGGTCATTTTAGAAGGGAGCTTTTACCCTATATTTGTATGTAGTACTTCAAACTTTTAAATTACAATATCTTTATAATGTTTTGAATTTTAAGGTCCCAATTATAACAACTCAGAAATAAGAGTGTAGTATCTGAAATGGAACATCCAAAGCAAAGAACCGAGCCCTTCCCAGAGACAATGGATGTTAACTGGAAGCTATTTTCAATCCAAGGTAAGACAACTTGACCGTAACCCAACAAGGGCTGAGTAGGCATAAAATCAAATGCATGAGTACTATATAATAACTCACTTTTCCAGGAAAGAGCCCATGGCACTTCACCCATCCCACACAGCTAGGATTTTTTGGCTGCATGTCTTCCTCCTGAGCAATGTACACCTCAGAGCTTCACAGGCTGATGTAGGACTCTGTTGGCTTTTTTTTTGTTTTGTTTTTGTTTTTTGTGTTTGTTTCTTTTTAAGAATAGAAGATAGATGATGAAGTTCTTAAGTCTCTCCTAGAATGCAGCTCAAACATTTGCCATATTCCTCATCTCATGGCCTACAAAGAACTACTAACTTTCAAATTATATTTATCTTAATTGTTTAAAAATATATAATATATAATATGTATAATAATATATTATATATTAGAAATATTTTAAATGAAAGCATAAGATATAGCACCCAGATGATGAAAATGAACACAACACAAAATCCAAAAGAATTTCACTACTGAATTTAGATGTAAAAAAAAAACAAACACCTCCTGATTTATGGATATTGTACTTAAATCTATGTTAACAAAAATTTCAGGCTCCAATGATTACTAGTAAAATATTGTAGACTACAAGTTAACAGAAGCTAATACTTGTTAAAAAGCATTCCATTTTATGATCCTCTCATAACTTAATCATTGCCTATTTACAAACCCAGAGGATGAAGATAAAATCATTATTCTTCCCATTGATTGTTATGATTAATATTTATTATAAGCTTGATAAGATTTAGAACCATCATGAAAACACAGTTTACTGTGTCCAACTGAGATTTTCTAGTTTAGACTACATGAGCCAGGTAGGTCCAAAATGCATCGTGTGGCAACCACCATGAATGTAGGTAGCACTCTTCCATGGGCTTGAGTGCCACAGTGAGATGACCAGCAGAAGTCATGGCACCCTGAGTTCCCTCCCACCATGAACTGCATCCTCCCTCCACTGAGATCCAACACAAGTCCTTCTCTCTGTAAGCTGCTGCTCTCAGATACACTGTCAGAGCAAGAAGAGAGTAGCTGATGTGCTAAGGAGCCGACAACAGAAAGTGGCAAACCCCAGTTTCTAACCCAGTTCCTCTTGAATTCAAAGATCATATTTTGGCTACTCTGTTCTTCTGTCTCGCACAAACTTACCTCAAGGGATTTGAGAATGACTCAATTAGGCTCTCTACTCAGTCCACAGGGAACTGATCTGTGTAATAAATACTCAATAAATATTAATTTCAAGATTATGATAATGAGGTCATGATAATCATGTATAATCCCTTATGGATTCTATTTTTGGATACTGTGACTTAAAAAGTAAGCACAGAGATTTTTACAGGTAAATATTTGGTAGGATTTTGCAATAGCTTTGATTTTTTTTGTTACTGTGTATTATAGTTTTCTGTTTGTAACAAATTAACAGCATTTATGAGAAACCTATACTAGATCCCTAGAACTCACATGGAAAAATGAGAAAACCAATTCCTATAAGTTGTTCTCTGACTTCCATACACATGCAATCATGCAATGACACACTTTTCTTTGATACACACACACACACACACACACACACACACACACCCATTAATATTATCTTGGAAACATATAGAAAGTAATATTTTCTCTTTTCATAAAACACTGAAAACTTTCAAGATAACAGGAACTGATTACTAATTAATTTTGTGCTATCTGCACATAATGTTAACACTGGTATTTCTAGACCGTGCCAAGTCCATAAAATTGTCACTTGAATGGTTGATATTCCACAGAATGCTCTCCCAGTCACAATTACACCCCTGACCATTCTTTAATACTTAAACTTCTGTGGAGCTGCACACATAAAATCTTAACTATTTCTAGACATTTCTACCTATCAACATGGTGTTTCTACATATTGTCAACCCTTGCCAAAGCATGAAGGTGACTTTTCTGCTGAAACTCAGCACTTTCCCCTCTACTTTCTATTTCTGCAACTGAAAAAAATGATATGAAGTAATCATTCTATTTTCTGATGAGCTTTACGTATTTACAACATTTCCTTGAAGTAAGATATCATAACCGATTTACTTACATGCTCACTAGATGCCCGGGCTCCTAATAGAAGCCTTGCAAGTATTTGTGGAAGAAATGTGTCTGAACTGTGAAGAAGGGAGACAGAGGCTGAGAGAAACCCTCCGCTCTGTTAAAACGAAGTGATCCAAAGTAACAGGGAAAGCAAAGGACAGAACACCAGCTTCATTGTGAGAGCGTCAAGGGAAACATGCTCATGCCAGCAGCCTTGTATGTCCCGCATCCACCCATGAATTCCATCTCTACGATTTATCTGGATGCCTGCTTTCTCATAATTCTTATAGATAACCACAAGGGCTTCTAAACTATGAAAATATGAATGACTTTACTGAATACTTGGAGCTGTTTGTCCCAAATGGGAGCAGAAATGACAACATCACCTGTCAAGTACGCTTAAATATACACAGTATGTATAAACTACACAGTTGGATTACAGATTACTAGAATAACAAAAGACAAATTTCAATAAGTTGTGACCAAACACACAATATTATAGGCCAATGTCTAGTTATGATTTTGTTACAAGCAAAGCAAGGTAATGTTTGCTGTTTGTTGAGCTTTACTCCCAGATAGAAACACCAGTTAGACAGAGCCATGAATTTCTACCATTGGGTCTAAAATCACTCATTGAAGAGTTTTAGACTTTACCTTCTACAAATCCTGTGCTAATAGGACCCATTGTACCCATCATGGCATGGGTACAATGAAGAAGCCCTGGCGGCAAACATTTCAGAGTACCTGATTCACATTTCTGTAGGAGGTGATCATTTTCTAGGCAATAAAGCTTGTCTTTATCAAAGGAAGTCTGACTTCTTTCCATGGTTAATTCTGGATCTGTTGGAGCATCCCTGGCTCCCCAGGAAGAACCCTCATTTTTGGATTCATGGCCTGTGATTTGCCTTTAATGAGATACTTCCTTAGTTGCAGTAACTGCACTCTGATATGAAAAAGCTTGAACCCCACTCTGTTAAATGGGTGTCTTATGTGAATTGAAACATGTATAATTACTAATATCTCCAAGGATATTGGTGGGCAGGCTGGACTTGTTCTGTTCTTGGTTCTTCTGTGTGCTGAACAACAACATTAGTATTTCAGCTGATTATTGGGTTATTCCCTCTACTTTTAGTTCAAATAATAATGTAGTTAATTTCCTTTCAGAATGTATGTGCAAGAAATATATGTATGTAAATTGATGACAAAAACCAGAAGTTCTAGGGTGTACACTGCTGTAGTACATAGCATAAAAATAGTCAACAATGGATTTTGTTCTCAAAGCTCATTCATTCTTGCCACAGACAGCCATTTACACATTGTTTCTCATTGTCTTACAGTCTTTCTGTGTTTAATAGTTTTACACAGCAACTCAATTAGATAATGATGCTCTGTATTTTAGTCTACAGCATTATGTAGATATTACTCTGAAGGTATTTCATAAGTGCAATTAATATTTTATCTTAGAAAACATTTCAGTCTGTTATACTCACGCAGCTGATATAAAGTATGATTTCATGTAATTTTTCCTGTTGATAATTAGTCTTAGAGACTATTTTCTGTCTATGTTGATGAATGTTTTCAACTACCTAATAAGGAGGATATGTTCTGTAAGATTTTATCTGTGAGAGAAACCTAACCATTCTGACAAAAATTAAAGCAATAAAGACATGGATGGTGCAGTCCTGTGGCATCATAATGTAATCTGACACCATGAGTGAGTGTGATGTGCCACTATGAGTGTGATGTGCCACCATGAGTGTGGACTATACTGCGTTATCTGCCATAATGAATGTCATCTGCTACTTACGGATGAGTGTTTTATTAAGTTTTCTTTCTTTTTTTCCTTTTTTAGCCTGATTTTTAAAAAATCTTTTCCTCATTTTTCTATTTTGAAATTTTGTGATAGAATAGAAGTAAAATCACACTTTTTCAAATTATTTTGGCATATGGCTTACTGGCACGGAATAAATTTATGTTATGCAAATGCATTTAGGCAAATGAAAGACACTGGGCAGGTATTAGACGTTGTTACTTCACTAGTCAATTTCTGTTAAAAATTGCTATTATCACTGTGGATGAAAATTTCTTTATGATTTTGTTGTAACTGCTTTTGATGTTTATTGTTCTGCAAATAAGTAAAGTCTTGGATGGAGAATTTTGGTTCCTCAACCAGTATCTGTTGTCTTCTTATCAATGTTCTGATGGTTTTGTGCAAAAAGGTCTCAGTACATTAGCTAGCTGGATTATCCTTATACCACCCTGGTCTTAACTCCTTCGTGGGTGGATTGAGAAAACTACATAAAGCTTTCAGAGAATACCCTTGGCTTGTGAGGATGCAGCTTCTGCTACAGCTATTTGGAGTATCTGTACCAAAAACCACGGAGAGCTCTAAACGACCATAAACTAATTTTTGCCTAGGGCAGAGAGGTAGAACTTCTGTGAGTGGTGCCAAATAGACAAGATCATAATTCATCCAAACACATGCCTCCATGACTGTGACTGGTCTCAGTCCCTCTTTTTAGGCTATATGAGCTGGTAGCTTATGCTCCTCGAGTGTGTGATCTGGGGGACACTCAGTTGTGGGTTTTTGCCTGGTGGTGAATATTAAACGTAAAAAAAGGTGCATATTGCCATTTCTTAACTACTTCTAATAGAGCTGGTTACACAAAGACCATGCAGAGACAGCACAGGCGTGGCACAAGCAGAGGCAGTGAAGTGGCAGAAGTGGTCAAGTGCTTTGCAGCTCGAGCACTGATTAAACAAATAGACACCATTCCAAGGTGGTCATAGAAGAAAGAACACTGGAAGGAAGGAGAGAGATGTTCAGAGATGGAGAACACCTGTGGCTGAAGAAGGATGAAGGGCATAAGGAACTACTGTGGAATATACAATTCTGGCTTTCCTTGCCAAAGGAACTCCGGAGAACTCCCATACCATAACAGCAGAAGGTCTCACACACTTCAGGCCGAGAAGTATAATACTGGGCAGGGCCAAGGGCTAAGGAATCCTGATCCCTTTGGCCTGTGCAGGGGATATAATAATATTGTCAGCTGTCAAGGGCTCAGGAATTCTGACACTGTTGTAGTCAAGAAATTGCAGTGCCAGCTGCAGCCAATTGCAGAACCATCTGACTCGTAGGTCAACAAAAAAGCTAGAAATCGTGTGGAGTTGAAGGTATAGAAGCTGGCTGTCTTCATGGGCAATGTGATTCTAGAAAGTGCCTCCCAGCCAGAGGATTGATAACTCATCACTAGCTATCACAAGGTGCCTCCCAGCCAGAGGATTGATAACTCATCGAGCAGCTGAAGCTTACCATCCTGCTAATACGAAAATTAAATTCATTAAACCACAGCTCCTGATTCTCTGCATTTCTCAAGCTCCTTAACTACTTTTTCGTGTTTTGAATCTTTGATTTTCATTACCCTGAATACTTAATAATCATAGAATCACACAATATCTTCCTTGACTGGTGTTATCATACTTGTCTAGTTTCAGTTAGTTTAATAGTCTCCACTCAAGCATATTGCTTCGGCAGGCCTCGTCCTTCTCTACACCATACCCCTCTGCCCTGTTTCCTCTGCCTTGATAAAAACAAGAACACAAAACATAAAACATAAAACAAAACAACAACAAAAAACAGAAAACAAGAAAAACAAAAGACTCAAAACCAAAACCTGTTACATCATTCTCTTGAAGTTAGCACCCAAGCTCTATTCCCTTATTTGACCAATTCCTCTTCCTGAGGTTGACTACCACAGCCCAGCTACCAAAGTATTGAAGTACATTAATACTCTGGCTGGAAGAAGCTCATATAATTAACATGTCAAATTAAAATTAAAGAATCCATCCTAATCTGGGTTTTCTTGTTTTATCTTTATTTATTAACTGATTTTGCCTATGGGCCAGGTATGTCCCCTCTCTACACAGTGACAGTTCTCTGTCTCCCTCGGAGAAGTGTCCCTATCCCTCTCTCTCTCCTGCTCCTTTTCCCTTCTCTTTGTTCACTGTCTCATGTCTTTCTCACTTCTTCCCTACCCTCTGGCCCTCTAGGGCAGAACTGTGATCTGAGAACATGCTCTTGGGGTATTCTGAACTGACTCCAATGTCCTCTAGAGGATCTTATGGCTAACTTGAAACTTTTGAAAATGTTTAATGTTCTTATTTGTTTCTTGCTACTTATTATTTTCCAAAATTGATATTTATACTCATTTTCCTTTGTTTATTGTTTGAATTTAATCTCTTTTTCCATTTCTCCCCTCTATCTATTTGTGCTTTGGATCTAAGGTGAGTTCTTTCTCTTGTAGCTCGTATAGAATTGGATTTTTAAAAATCTATTCTGCTGATCACAGAACCCTTTCCCCAAAGGGAATTTAATGCCTTTCTACTTAAGTGAATCACTGATTAGAAAGGACTCATTTATGACATTTATCTATTTTCTATTTGCTCCACAGTCTTTTGTCTTTAAGTTGGTGAATTGTTGTCTCTCAGTGTTTGTTTTTTTCAGTGATATTTTGGAATAACTTTCTTTTTCATAATTTCTGTTATGAAGATACTATTGGTATTTTCACTCTGGTTGCCTAGTTATATTTAATAACTGCACAATCTATCATTCAAACTTGAATATTTCCAAATAGGAATATTTTCAAATAGGTAAAATTTGATAATATAGAAAA